>AWOL01S0022963.1:0-13254 GCA_000715115.1 Nicotiana otophora
TAACTCAGAGAACCTCGCCTCATAATCGGTCACTAACATCTGACCCTGCTGGAGCTGCTCAAATTGAAACCGCAACTCTTCCCTCTGGGAGGGTGAAATATACCTGTCCAGAAAAATATGAGTGAATCTATTCCAAGTCATGGGAGGAGAATTTGCTGGTTTGCCAAGAAGATAAGACTTCCACCAAGTAGATCTGTCGGCGTTCACAGACCTTGAAGTTCCCATCTATCTTTTCTGTTTTACTGTTTCTTCCATTCAAACAATTGTATTTCTCTCAGACTATTGCTTGTAGTGAATTCTAGAATGCTCGTGAATTGTGACTCCAGATCCGGGTGATAGTAATTAATGCAGTTTTTATATTATTCCGCACTCATTATATTTCACCTTAGTTAATTTGCTGTTATTTACTGAATGGGATAAGAATTGGTATAATGAATTCTCTAACGTTGGCTTGCCTAGCAAGTTAAATGTTAGGCACCATCACGATCCCGTCGGTGGAAATTCCGGGTCGTGACATAATGACAAGTAGCAGTTAATTGTGGAAATCAGGGAGAAAATAAGCAATTTAATATTTAATATGCTAAATGTCAATTAGCAATTAAGACACATAATTCAAATAAGCATGCAGAAATTATAGCATGAATTCAAAACATAATATTGGACAAAGAATATGAGAGAAATAATTAATATAATAATTAATTCGTGATTTAAAATAATTTATGATTTTCAGATAAATATGCAAACAATCAATTTGATGACGTATAGGCACTCGTCACCTCGCCTATACGTCATTACACATGAAATTCACTTAACAAATAATTCAAGGGTTCTATTCCCTCAAGTCAAGGTTAACTACGACACTTACCTTATTTTGCAATTTTAAGTGATCACTCGACTACGGCTTTTCCTTTCGGATTATTCTCCAAACCAATCAAACCTAGCAAATTATTTACCAACAATTCAATTTGAACTTTAGAAATTATTCATAATTCAAAAGAGACTTAATTTAAGTCATTTTCGAAAAAATCAACCAAAAGTCAATGTGCGGCCCACTTTTCGGAACCCGATAAAAAATTACGAAATCCGGACACCTGTTTCGATACAAGTTTAGCCATACTAAAATTATAGATTTCCGACATAGGATTGTCTTTCAAATCCTAAATTTTTGTTTTTGGAAAGGTTTATAAAATTCCGATTTCTTCCATCTAAATCCGAAATAATCAATGAATATAAAATGGATTTATTAAATATAATCACTTTCGGGTATAAAATACTTACCCAAGTCGAAGTCGTGAAATAACCCTTTGGAATCGCCCAAATCCGAGACTCAAAACTCAAAAATGAGCAAAAATGGCTAACACCCGTTTTTATGTATTCTGTCCAGCATTTCCGTATATGCGGACAAAATTTCGCATTTGCGAACTCATATTTGCGGAACAGGGCAGCCAAGCAGAGGACCGCATCTGCGGACCTTCACGTCGCAGAAGCGACTGCGCAGAAGTGCGAAGGAAGCCGCAGAAGCGAGGACGATCGCATTTGCGATCATGGCACCGCAGAAGCAGGCGCGCACCTGCATCCCAAGCTTCACAGAAGCGAAGCTTCTCCCTAGCCTTAAAGTCACAGAAGCGACACTATCTCCGCAGAAGCGATCATGCACCTGCGGCCAAAATTGCGCAGGTGCGAAACACCAGAACCAAACCTGTAAATTTTTACCAAAATGGTCTGAAACACATCCGAAACTCGCCCGAGCCACTCGGGACCTCGTCCAATTATACCAACCAGTCCCATAACATAACGCGGACTTACTCAGGGTCTCAAATAACGTCAAAATTACAATATACACTTCGATTCGGACTTATGAGTTTCAAACTTTTTACTTTAGAAAACTCATGCCGAAACGTATTAAATGAATCCGGAATGATTTCAAATTTGGCACACAAGTCATAAATGACATAACCGAGCTATTCCAACTCTCGAAATCTCATTCCGAGTTCGATTTTGATAAAGTCAAATTCACGGTCAAACTTTGGAATCTTTAAGCTTTCAAACTTCTAATTTTCGATAAATGGTGATAACTCAAGCTAGGGACCTCCGAATTCGATTTCGGGCATACACTCAAGTCCCAAATCATGATACGGACCTACTGAAACTGTCAAAATACTGATTCGGGTTCGTTTGCCCAAAATATTGACCAAAGTCAACTTAAGTGAGTTTAAAGTACTTTTTCACATTTTAATCAATTTTTCACATAAAGACAACAACAACAACAACAACAACCCAGTATAATCCCACTAGTGGGGTCTGGGGAGGGTAGTGTGTACGCAGACCTTACCCCTACCCTGGGGTAGAGAGGCTGTTTCCAAATGACCCTCGGCATCCTTCCCTCCAAGAACTCCCCACCTTGCTCTTGGGGTGACTCGAACTCACAACCTCTTGGTTGGAAGTGGAGGGTCGAGAAATGTTGAATGGTGCTATTCGAGGTATCCGAACACAGAAATAAATATTTAAAATTAAATATGACATATTGGGTCTTCACCAAGTCACCTATTACGAGTGTTTAAAAAAAATGTAAGGCTTAATAGAAAATTGTCAATTGAACACCCATACCAAATAATAAAGTCAATTCATTCTAAAAATAACAGAGACAACTAATTATCTCATGATATTATTTCATTGATATGCATAGCACATTGCCTCATAATTTGATGATATATATGACTTGTGTGGTATGAATACAGAATCTTGCCTTAATTGCAGTCTCATGTTTCAATCATTATTTCAGACGTAAAATGGCATGTTCATATAGTCCATTAGGTACAATCTCCATATATATCAAAGTACCTCAGTTCTAAGTTCCCTACGGAGAACCAACAAAGAATTACTGAGTTTGAATCAATGTAAGTATGCAAGAACTGACGCCTGGCCTAATCTTAGGAGAAACATTGGGAAAGAGCAGAAAAAGCAAAGAAAGATAAAAAGCAAGGTGAGAATAGAGAAGTTTAAGGGTGTGTTAGGTACGAAGAAATATGTTTCCATGAAAAATATTTTCTTAGAATATGTTTCCATGGAGAATATTTTCCTAGAAAAGGTTTTCACGGAGAATGACTGGTTTTATGACTTATTTTCCCTTGTTTGGTTGGTGAGTGTAAATATTTTCTGTAAAATATTTTCTAATGTTTGGTTAGAGAGTAAAAAATATTTTTTTACGCTACTCTCCTCACTCACCCCCTTCCCTCAAGTCACCATGTTTCTTGTGCTCACCCCTCCCCCTCTGTCACGATCCGAAATTCTCACCTTCAGGATCGTGATGGCGCCTAACATTTCACTTGCTAGGCAAGCCAACGTTAAAATAATCGTTACTATTTTTAAGCAAATTTAATTAAATAGAAGTCAGATTACTGAAATAAAGTGCGAAAGACCATAAATACCGAATTATCGAAATACATCCCCGAATCTGGTGTCACAAGTACACGAGCTACTAGGATAATACAAATAAAGGCCTGAATAAAATTCAAGCTGTTTGAAAGGTAAGACACAACTAAGATAAGATAGAAGGGGACTTTAGAACTACGGATGCTGTGCAATTATACCTCAAGTCTCCTCTGGGAAGTTGAATCCGAGCAAGTCTATGGTATGCCGCTGGGACCAACTCCAAAATCTACACAAGAAGTACAGAATATAGTATCAGTACAACTGACTCCATGTACTGGTAAGTGCTAAGCCTAACCTCGACGAAGTAGTGACGAGGCTATGACAAGGCACGTACGTAAACAACCTGTACAAGTATATACAAATACAAAGTAACAATAATATAATAAATAATAATTTATAAATTGGGAGGGAATATGCGAAGGGGATTGATATAATAATTTCAGCAGGAGATGTATCACTTAGCAGTCAATTAATTCATCAACAATAAAATGAACAAATAATAATATGAAAATGGCACAGCACCACCCTTCGTGCTTTTACTCTCATTTGGCACGGCATCACCCTTCGTGCTTTTACACTCACAAATGGCATGACAACACCCTTCGTGCTTTTACACTCTTCCTTACCATGACAATAATATTATAAATAATTAAAATGGCACGGCATCATCATTTGTGATTTTACACTCTTTCTTACCATGAAAATAATTATATAATTTCGGAAGAGTATTTAAATGCGGGGATATACACTTATCAATCAATTCAATACCAGAATACTGACTTCGCCTTCCAAAATATTCAACAATAATTAAATGAATAATAATTTCACTAATAGTGATCAAATAATCAATAATAAACTTAAGCAGTAATATCTTTATTAAATAGACAATTATTCACAATAAACAAATTTCACCTGCATGCTTTGACTAAACCACAACGCATAAATACTCGTCACTTCACATATACATTGTACCCGCACATTAAATCATGTAGCAAATAGACAAATAAGTCCAACTCCCTCAAGTCAAGGTTAACCATGACACTTACCTCGCTTTGCAACCAAATTCAAGAATCCAATAAACCTTTGCCTCGTGAATTCGTATCCGAAATCTTCAAATCTAGTCACAAATAATTCAATTTAGTCAATAAAATTTATTGGAATTAATTTCATAAGAAAATATTAATTTTCCATCAAAATCCGAAATTTAACTCAAAAATGGCCCATGGGGCTCACATCTCGGAATCCGACAAAAGTTATAAAATCCAGAAGCCCATTCAACCATGAGTCTAACCATACCAATTTTACCAAAATCCAACCTCAACTCGACCTCAAAATATTCAAATCTTATTTTCAAATCCCTAAGTTCAAATCCCCGATTTACACCTCAAAACATGTAATCTAGTCGGATTATTCGATGATAATTCAATATTATGAAGTAGAAATGATCACAAGTGACTTACCTCAAGATTTTTCGTGAAAACCTCGCTCAAAATCGCCCAGCCCGATCTTGAAATGCCCAAAAATAGAAAAAGCTCGGAACCCCTCTGTTTTTGTACTGCCCAGGGATTTTCGCTTCTGCGGGATTTTGTGCGCATTTGGAGACACGCTTCTGCGAGGAGATGTCCGCTTCTACGAAGCTGCCTCACCAAGCGCCCTTGCGCTTCTGCGATCAATCGCCCGTAGGTGCGGGGCCGCTTCTGCGATTGAAGCCCCAGCCACGCCTGGACGTATCTGCGATGGAAGGCTCGCTTCTGCGAGCTCGCACCTGCGATGAAAATTCCGCTGGTGCGATTATATCAGATTGCAGAAACCTTCAGATTTTCTTCTAAGTCTAAATTCGATCCGCCAACCCTTTGAAACTCACCCGAGGCTCCCGGGACCTTTACAAAATATACCATCAAGTCCTAAAATACCATACGAACTTAGTCGAAACCTCAAATCACATCTAGCAACACTAAAAACACGAATCATACATAAATTCAAGCCTATTGAACCTTGAAACTTTTAATTTCTACAAACGACACCGAAACCTATCAAATCAAGTCTGATTGACCTCAAATTTTGCACACAAGACATATGACATAACAGACCTATGAAAATTTTCAGAACTCGAATCCGACCCTGATATCAATAAAATTCTATTTGTGGTCAAACTTTGAAATCTTTAAACCTTTAAGCTTCTAGTTTCCGTTAAATTGCAATAACTTGAGTTAGGGACCTCCAAATTAAATTTCGGGCATACACCCAAGTCCCAAATTATGATACGGACCTATCAGAACTGTCAAAATATTGATCCGGGTCCGTTTTCTCAAAATGTTGACCAAAGTCAACTTAGTTGAGTTTTAAAGCTCTATTTCACATTTTAATCTGTTTTTCATATAAAAACTTTCTGAAAAATTATACGGACTAAGCACGTAAGTCGAGGAATAATAAATTGTACTTTGTGAGGTCTTAGAACACAGAATAAATTATTAAATTTAAATATGACATTTTGGGTCATCACATTCTCCACCTCTAAAACAAACGTTCGTCCTCGAACGGAATTAGAAAAGTACCTGAGTTGGTGAAAAGGTGTGGATATTTACTCTGCATGTCCGACTCGGACTCCTAGGTAGATACTTCTATTGGCTGACCTCTCCATTATACCCGAACTGAAGGATAACTCTTAGACCTCAACTGTTGGACCTGCCGGGCTACAATAGCTACCGACTCCTCTTCATAAGTCAAATCTTTGTCCAATTGGACTGAGCTAAAATCTAACACATGGGACGATTCACCGTGATATTTCCGGAGCATAGACACATGGAACACCGGATGAACCACTGATAAACTAGGTGGTAGTGCAAGCCTGTAGGCTATTTCACCCACCCTTTCAAGAACTTCAAAGGGTCCAATATACCTAGGGCTCAATTTGCCCTTCTTTCCGAACCTCATTGCACCCTTCATAGGTGAAACCCGGTGCAATATTCTTTCTCTAACAATGAATGCAATATCAAGAACCTTACGGTAGGCATAACTCTTTCGCCTAGACTGAGCTGTGCGAAGTCGATCCTGAATAACTTTGACCTTATCCAAGGCATCCTGTACCAAATTGGTACCCAACAACCGAGCCTCTCCCGGTTCAAACCAGCCAACTGGCGAACGACATCGCCTTCCGTATAATGCCTCATATGGAGCCATATGAATGCTCAACTGGTAGCTATTATTGTAAGCTAACTCCGCAAGTGGAAAGAACTGATCCCAAGAACCTCCAAAGTCTATAACACAAGCGCAGAGCATATCTTCCAATATCTGAATAGAGTGCTTTGACTGTCCGTCTATCTGTGGATGAAATGTTATACTCAACTCAACCCGCGTGCCTAACTCACACTGTACAGCCCTCCAGAAATGCGAAGTGAACTTCGTACCTCGATCAGAAATGATAGACACGGGCACATCGTGAAGGCGGACAATCTCACGAATGTAAATTTCAGCTAACCGCTCTGAAGAATAGGTAACTGCCATTGGAATGAAATGTGCTGACTTGGTCAACCTGTCCACAATGACCCAAACCGCGTCGAATTTTCTCTGAGTCCATGGAAGCCCAACAACAAAATCCATAGTGATACGCTCCAACGTCCACTTAGGAATTTCTAACTTCTGAAGCAAACTACCAGGTCTCTGATGCTCATACTTGACTTGCTGACAATTTAGACACCGAGCTACATATGCAACTATATCCTTCTTCATTCTCCTCTAATAATAATGTTGCCGCAAATCTTGATATATTTTGGCGGCACCTGGATAAATAGAATATCTGAAACTGTGGGCCTTTTCCACAATTAAATCATGAAGCCCATTTGCATTAGACACACAAATATGACCCTGCATTCGTAGAACTCTGTCTTCCCCCACAACAACCTGTTTGGAATCACCGTGCCGCACTGTGTCCTTAAGGACAAGTAAATGAGGATCATCATACTATCGCTCTCTGATGTACTTATATAAAGAAGATCGAGCGACTGTGCAATCTAGAACCCGACTGGGCTTTGAAACATCTAACCTCACGAACTGATTAGACAAAGTCTGAACAGCTTCAGCTAAAGGTCTCTCACTAACCGAAATTTACGCAAGACTGCCCATACTCATAGCCTTTCTAGTCAAAGCATCGGCCACCACATTGGCCTTTCCGGGGTGATACAAAATAGTTATATCATAATCTTTCAACAACTCCAACCATCTTCTCTGCCTCAAATTGAGATCTTTTTGCCTGAACAGATACTGCAGGCTACGATGATCAGTAAATACCTCACACGAGACACCGTAAAGGTAATGCCTCCAAATCTTCAAAGCATGGACAATGGTTTCCAATTCCAAGTCATGAACATGATAATTCTTCTCATGAACTTTCAACTGCCGCGACACATATGCAATCACCTGCCATCTTGCATCAATACTGCACTAAGCCTAACGCGATATGCATCACAATACACCGTATAAGATCCTGAACCTGTGAGTAATACCAACACTGGCACCATAGTCAAAGTAGTCTTGAGCTTCTGAAAGCTCAACTCACACTCGTCTGACCATCCGAATGGAACACCTTTCTGGGTCAGTATGGTCAATAGGCTTGCTATAGATGAAAACCCCTCCACGAACCGACAATAATAACCTGCCAAACCTAGGAAACTCCGGATCTCTTTAACTGAAGTAGGTTTAGGCCAATTCTAAACAACCTCAGTCTTCTTAGGATCCACTTTTATGCCTTTTGCCGATACAACATACCCCAAAAAGGCAACTGAGTCTAACCAAAATTCACATTTTGAAACTTTGGCATATAACTAATTATTCTTCAAACTCTGAAGAACACTCTGAAGATGCTGCTCATGCTCCTCTCGACTGCTAGAGTAAATTAAGATATCATCAATGAATACAACCACAAAGGAATCCAAATAGGGTTTGAACACCCGATTCATCAAATCCACAAATGCTGCTGGGCCATTTGTCAGCCCAAATGACATTACTAGGAATTCGTAATGCCTATACCGAGTTCGAAAAGCTATTTTAGGGACATCATATGCCCTAATCTTCAACTGATGGTAACCAGACCTCAAGTCGATCTTTGAAAACACCTTGGCACCCTGAAGCTGATCGAATAAGTCATCAATTCTTGGCAGTGGATACTTGTTCTTGATAGTATCCTTGTTCAACTGTCGATAATCTATACACATTCGCATTGAGCCATCTTTATTCTTTACAAGTAATACTGGTGCACCCCAGGGCGAGACACTAGGTCTAATGAATCCTTGATCAAGCAAGTCTTGTAACCGATCCTTCAATTCTTTCAACTCCGGCGAGGCCATATGGTATGGTGGGATAGAAATGGGCTGAGTGACCGGAGCTAAATCAATACAGAAGTCAATATCTCTGTGAGGTGGCATTCCTGGTAGATTTGCAAGAAATACAAATGGAAATTCACGGAAAACTAGAACGGAATCCATAGAAGGCACTTCCACGCTTGGATTGCGAATATAGGCCAAATAAGCTAGACACCCCTTCTCGATCATACGCCGAGCCTTCATAGATGAAATAAATCTACTGATAGAATGACCAAGAATTCCTTTCCACTCTAATCGAGGTAACCCCGGAATGGCTAGGGTTACCGTCTTGGCATGACAATCCAATATAGCACGATAAGGTGATAGCCAATCAATACCCAAGATGACATCAAAATCTACCATATCAAGAAGTAGAAGATCCACACTAGTCTCAAAAGTCCCAATAGTAACCACACACGAATGATAGACATAATCTACCACGATAGAATCTCCTACCGGAGTGGACACACTCAGAGAATCACGAGGCATCACCAGATATGAAGCAAAATAAGAGGACACATAGGAATAAGTAAATCCTGCATCAAATAGAACTGAAGCATCTTTATGGAAAACTGGAACAATACCTGTAATCACGACATCGGATGATTCGGCCTCAGGCCTAGTTGGAAAAGCATAAAATCAGGGCTGAGCCCCACCACTATGAACTGCGTCCCTGGGACGGCCTCTGACTAGCTGGCCTCCACTTCTAACGACCCGACCTCTACCTCTAACGGTCTGACCTCCACCTCTAGCTGCCTAACCCCTACCTCTGGCTGGCTAAGCAGGAGGTGAAGTAACCGGTGCTGGAATCATAACACGAGAACCCTGCTGCTGCATGCTGCCCTGAGACCGGGGGCAGAATCTAGCAATGTGCCTCGGATCACCACAAGTATAACAGGACCTCGGCTGCTGTGGTTGCTGACCCTGAAATTGTCCTTGTCGACCTGAGTAACCACCTTGGAAACCCTGGATCGGAGGTGCACTAATAGGAGCTGGTGGTGCACTGTAGGATGCCTGGAGTGCTGAATAGAATGACTTGGGAGGATGACTCCTAACAAAATTACCCCTGCCTTCAGACGAGGCACCGCTGAACCCACCGAACTGACGAGGCCTCTTATTAGACCCCTGCCCTCTCTCCTGTGCAAAAACTATCTCGATCCTCCTAGCAACATTAGCAGCCGCCTCAAAGGAAATATCACTTCGGTCTCCTTGGCCATCTGAAGCCTGATAGGGTTAGTAAGTCCCTCAATAAACCTCCCCATTCGCTCTCCCTCAGTAGGAAGTAAAAGGATAGCATGATGGGCTAGATCCACAAAATGGGTCTCGTACCTTGTAACAATCATACTGCCCTGCTGGAGATGCTCAAACTGCCTGCGGAAATCCTCTCTCAATGTGATAAGGAGGAACTTATATAGAAATAGCCGTGAGAATTGCTCCTAAGTCAGTGTAGGCGACCCAGCTGGTCTGGTCAACATTAAATCTCTCCACCACCTCTTGGCGGAACACATCATCTGAAATACAGTAAAATCGATCCCATTGATCTCAAGTATACCCATGTTCTGCAGTACCTCATGGCAGCAGTCAAGATATTCCTATGGGTCCTCAGAAGGTGTACCACTGAAGTGAACTGAAAAGAGCTTAGTAAACTTATCCAGTCTCAATAAGGTCTCCAAAAACATGGCGGGCCTATCACCGTCCTGTGCCGTAACAACTGGCTGAACTACCCTAACTGGTGGGACTACTGGAGCCTGACTGTGGAGCTCTCTACTCCGGAGCAGGAGTAGTGGGGGTTTGTGCTCCTCCCCTAGCTTGTGAGACGACTGGTGCCACTGGAAATGTACCATTCTGGTCCATGCCCTCCATGAGATTTACCAAACGGACTAGAGCATCCTGAAGCACTGGAGTAGCTATAAATCCTTCCGGGACCTGGACTGGTCCAACCGGTACAGTCTGAACGGGAACCTCCTCTTGAAGATCCATCTGAGGTTCTACAACAGGTGCTGCTGCTCGAGCTCTAGACTGAGCTCTACATCTGCTTCTGCCTCGGCCTTTAGCACGACCTTGGCCTCGACCTTTACCCCTGGTCATAGTTGCCACTGGGGGATTTGGTCCCTGTTCATCGGTAGATGTATTACGTGTTCTCACCATCTGCGAGAGAATAAGAATAGAATGGTTCAATCATCGATGATAGAATAAAATTGCACGACAGAATAAGAAAGAAGTGATATTGTTCCTAGACTTCATAGCCTCCGAGAGATAAGTACAGACATCTCCGTACCGATCATTCAGACTCTACTAAGCTTGCTCGTGACTCATGGGACCTAAGCAACCTAGGGCTCTGATACCAACTGTCACGACCCAAAATTCTCACCTTCAGGATCGTGATGGCGCCTAACATTTCACTTGCTAGGCAAGCCAACGTTAAAATAATTTTAACTATTTTTAAGCAAATTTAATTAAATAGAAGTTAAATTACTGAAATAAAGTGCGGAAGACCATAAATACTGAATTATCAAAATACATCCCCGAATCTGGTGTCACAAGTGCACGAGCTACTAGGATAATACAAATAAAGGTCTGAATAAAATTCAAGCTATTTGAAATGTAAGACACAGCTAAGATAAGATAGAAGGGAACTTCAGAACTGCGAACGCTGTGCAGTTATACCTCAAGTCTCCTCTGGGTAGTTGAATCCGAGCAAGTCTATGGTATGCCGCTGGGACCAACTCCAAAATCTGCACAAGAAGTGCAGAGTTTAGTATCAGTACAACCGACTTCATGTACTGGTAAGTGCCAAGCCTAACCTCGACAAAGTAGTGACGAGACTATGAAAAGACACGTACGCAAACAACCTGTACAAGTATTTACAAATACAAAGTAACAATAATACATTAAATAATAATTTATAAATTGGGAGGGAACATGCGAAGGGGAATGATATAATAATTTCAGCAGGAGATGTATCACTTAGCAGTCAATTAATTCATCAACAATAAAATAAATAAATAATAATATGAAAGTGGCACGGCACCACCCTTCGTGCTTTTGCTGTCATTTGGCACGGCATCACCCTTCGTGCTTTTATACTCTCTAAAAATGACACGGCATCACCCTTCATGCTTTTACAGTCACAAATGGCACGGCAACACCCTTCGTGCTTTTACACTCACAAATGGCACGACAACACCTTTCGTGCTTTTACACTTTTTCTTACCATGACAATAATATTATGAATAATTATAATGGCGCGGCATCATCCTTCGTGCTTTTACACTCTTCCTTACCATAACAATAATTATATAATATCGGAAGAGTATTTAAACGGGGGAATATACACTTATCAATCAATTCAATATCAGAATACCGACTTCACCTTCCAAAATATTCAACAATAATTAAATTAATAATAATTTCATGAATAGTGATCAAATAATCAATAATAAACTTAAGCATGAATATCTTAATTAAATAGACAATTATTCACAATAAAAAAATTCCACCCGCATGCTTTGACTCAACCACAATGCATAAGTACTCGTCACCTCACATATACGTTGTACCCGCACATTAAATCATGTAGCAAATAGACAAATAAGTCATACTCCCTCAAGTCAAGGTTAGCCACGACACTTACCTCGCTTTGCAACCAAATTCAAGAATCCAATAAACCTTTGCCTCACGAATTCGTGTCCAAAATGTTCAAATCTAGTCACAAATAATTCGATTCAGTCAGTAAAATTTATTGGAATCAATTTCATAAAAAAATATTAATTTTCCATCAAAATACGAAATTTAGCTCAAATATTGCCCATGGGGCCCACTTCTCGGAACCCGACAAAAGTTATAAAATCCGGAAGCCCATTCAATCATGAGTCTAACCATACCAATTATACCATAATCCGACCTCAACTCGACCTCCAAATCTTCAAATCTTATTTTCAAATCCCTAAGTTGAAATCCCCGATTTACACCTCAAAACATATAATCTAGTCGGATTATTCGATGATAATTCAATATTATGAAGTAAAAATAATCACAAGTGACTTGCCTCAAGATTTCCCGCGAAAACCTCGCTCAAAACCGCCCAGCCCGAGCTTGAAATGCCCCAAAATGGCAAAAGCTCGGAACACCTCTGTTTTTGTACAGCCCAGGGGTTTCCGCTTCTGCGGGATTTTGTTCTCATCTGCGGATACGCTTCTGTGAGGAGTTGTCTGCTTCTGTGAAGCTGCCTCACCAAGAGCCCTTGCGCTTCTGCGATCAAACGCCCGCAGGCGCGGGGGCGCTTCTGCGGCTACCTGCTGTGAGCATGTGATTTTTACCACACTAAATACTCCCACAAATTAATAAATAGATTTTTTCTTATTTTTGTTTCCAAATTTTTGGTAATTATTTGCATTTTTCATGCATTTTTAGCATTATTGAAATCATAGAAAGCAACAAAAACATTTAAATCCTCATCATATAG
>AWOL01S0022967.1:0-14749 GCA_000715115.1 Nicotiana otophora
TGCAATCTTATCCTTTTCGTCTTTTTACCACATTCTTCCTATACTATTCCATAGTTACCTCTTCATTTTTGGTATATTTTCACATCTTCACTGACTCTTACACGCCTTGCGGTAACCCTTCTGTCCCAAGGATATCTAAATTCCTTTTGCACGAGGGTGACACCTAGTGTAACTGGCACACTTAGTCCCTTAAGCTTAACTCTACTCACAGTGCTTGCTTAATGAACTTTAAAGATTATTCTTCTGTTGTTCATTCTATTTTTGCCGGAACACGGTCTCTAAAATTCTCACGATGTTGCCTATTATCAAATCCTCCGATCCCTAATTCATGTTCGATTTATCTTGTTTACTAGCCTATGCTGATTTCTATTACTCTGGGGGGTCTAACTTAGCCTTCTGGTAATTACGTTGGAGTCGCCAACTCGTTTTCTCGAAATAAGGATATGACTTCATGGCTTATACTCTTTATTGTCTCAAGGCCTGTCACCTCTTGTCTTTTCCTTTACTTGACCATAGACTCTGTCATCCTACAATATTTTGATTTACCGTTATCACCCATTTATCATACCTTACTCATAATGCTTCATTTACTCTCTTCTTATTCTCCTTCTAATATTTATGTCTATCACATTATTCTGAAAACTTCAACAAAACATTGTTTCACTTTTAGCTCCCCTGGTTCAATCCACCATTTTGGGTTACTCTAACCCAAGTTGGATCCTGATATCCCATCTTTCTCTTAAACTATATATGATAGCTCCCATAGGGCATAACTGAGATTGGTGTGGCCAATTATACATGCCTCTATTTCTGTTGAAAGTAACTTACAATCCTTATATTTCTCTGCCTGAATTGGAAATTCGGATAATTTTCATTAATTAGGTACCTTGTACCCTTCTTCACCTTGCTTCTGTTACCTGTTGAAACTTATACTCTTACCTTCTGATACTCCCATGGCCTGCTATTCGCAGGGTATGTTAGATATTCCCGTCTTAGGGTCTTAAGTAGGAAATTTGCAAATCTGGTATGCATGATCTAATAGGGCCTCAATCTGGGCCACGTTGTCAAGAATTCTCTCTTTACTAGTGCCCTTACCTACTGCTGTATTAGCCCTCTGGCTAGCCGTAATTTATCTAATTGCAAGTATCTCTATATCATTAGAAACAAAAGTGCTGGCTCGAACTCCTATAACTCAGCTTTAAAGCACGATTTGGATTTGAAAGAAGGGTAACAGACTCCTAAACGCCTTGTAGATTCCTTTTTATATAATGTGGTGCACAACACAACTATAAACAAGGCTCTACTAGACACGGCTTGAAGACTTTCTAGGATAGAACTGCTCTGATACCAAGTTTGTCATGCCCCAAACTTAAAGAGGCGTGGCCGGCACCCGGTGCCATATTCGGCCCGAGTGTACCACTCTATAACTGTAAACTTTGGAGGGGTAACCCTCAACTTAGGCTGATAAGTGTCACAATCCAATTTCTCCTATAGGCCGTGATGGTGCCCAACGTCGCCGCTAGGCAAGCCAATGATGAACTAATCATGTGATTGCTCTTTTTAATAAAGTTTCAAGTAGTTGAATTCCATTTATTAAGAAAATTAGGAGTAGAAAATTTAATAAAATTTAAAGGAAGGCTAATGAGTGAGCAAATGCAGTGAAATAAATACTCCAAAATTGTAAAGTCTACTAGTATATGTTCCAAGACCTGGTGCTATGAGTGCATGAGTAACTAGTATAATATACAAAACTCTAACTACTGTCTTAAATAAAGAAGACAGAAAATAGATGCAAAAGAGAGACTCTAGGTGCTGCAGAACGGCTACGAAAGCAGCTCACCACTAGGCCTCGGGGTAACAGGGGTGCGCGCGTATATGACTGCACGATTAGTGCAGAAGTGTAGCATGAGTACATAAACAACATGTACCTAGTAAGTATCTAGTCTAACCTTGAAGAAGTAGTGACGAGGGGTCGACATAGACACTTACTATGGGGTAACAATAAAATACAGAAATTCTAAATAAGCATGGGTTATGTAAATAATAATAATAATAACAACTGAATAACAAGCAGTGAATAAATAATTCTTTCACTAATAGTCAATTTCTGACATTAAATAATTATAACCTCTCAAGCCATAAAATAATATCAAGTATGATTAGGCTCTGAATATTATCACGTACGATTTATGCAGAGGTCGTACGGCCCGATCCAGAATAATGTGTACACTGCCGAGGGTCGAGCGGCACGAACCATAGATGCATCTATTCTACTGTCGAGGTATTCGGCCCGCTGCAGAAGAAGATAGGATAATTTATGAACATCCGATTGAAAGGATATTAAAAGGCTAATACACAAAGAAGTATAATTTCTATTAACGGTCAAGAAACCCGCCAAAAACTCAAGTAAGTGAAATTCGGTCTTTTACAATTCCTTTATCAAGTTCTAATATAACTTAGGCACTTTAATTAACAAGTAGGGTGCAAACATTACAAGTATTTCATGATTTGGGTCCTAAACTACTCGGACATGAGCATAGTTAGTAGCTACGCACGGACTCTCGTCACCTGGTGCATACGTAGGCCCCAAAAATTAGAAGCAAACAGTAGTTTAAATCTCCTATGGGGTAAATTCCTTCGGCAAGAGACTTACTTCATCTCAAAGCTCACTTTCCGGCCCACAAATTCGTTCTAAAGTCTCAACTCAGTGTCGAACAATCGGAAACTAGTCAAATGTTATATAAATTAATCAATACATGTTCAAAAGTTCATAATATAACTATTAGAGTAATTATCCAACCCAAAATGGAAGATTCCTAAAATTCACCCCCAGGCTCACGTGCCCGAATTTCGGAAATTTTTGAAGATAAATATTACCCATAACTTCACGAACTCAAATATACTATTTTCACCAAGTTCCATAATCATTTTCGTGGTTAAATTATATTTTTATCAAAACCTAGGTTTTTCAACTAAACCAATAATTTTCACAAGTTTTCATATTAAAACCTACCCATAATCTATGTATTTAACTTACATTAGATAGAAATTATTTACCTTCAATAGCTAGGTGAAAACCTCTCTCTACGAAGCTCCAAAAATCGCCCAAGAAGTGAAAACATTAAACCAAAATGGCCTAAGTCCCTACATTAAAAGACCTCACTGCCTCCAGCGATTCCGCTTCTGCGGACCTTGGGCCGCACCTGCAACACCTCTTTTGTGAACAAAGGTCCTCTTCTGCGGAACACACCAAGCCTAGCACAGGGTGCACCTGTGGAGAGAACACCGCACTTGCGAGCCCGCTTCTGTGGCTTGCCTCTAGCATCTACGACCCAGGCATGGCCGACCCTCTTCGCACCTGCGACCCTTCCTCCACAGAAGCGAGGCCGCTTTTGTGGAAATCCCTCCGCTTCGGTGGGACACAACCAACTCTCCCCAAACCGCTTCTGCGGCCACACTCTCGCACCTGCGAGCTCACACCTGTGGCTAGCTCTTCACATACTCAAAACGTGCCGAATCATACTTTAACTACTCGGAATGACACCAAATTTTGCGTGCAAGTCTTAAATCACTATACGGGACTATTAACGGATTCTAAATCCCAAGAGAACCTAGATAATACCAAAATCTACTCCAAACAAAATTTAAAAAACTTTAAAACCTTCAATGCGCCAACTTTCAACTTTATGCGCTGAAATACTCCCGGGTCATCCAAAACCCGGTCCGAACATACGCCCAAGTGCAAAATCATCATAAGAACCTATTGGTATCGTCAAATCCCGGTTCCGAGATTGTTTATTACAAATGTTGACCCCAAGTAAAACTTAACCCTTTAAAGCCAATATTAAGGAACTAAGTGTTCCGATTTCAACCCGGGATCTTCCAAGCCCGAACCAACCATCCCTGCAATTCTTATTTAGGGGAACGGGGTTCTAGAAAGAAATATGACTGGTCATATCGTTACAATGAGGCCATATTCTGAATTATCTGAAAATATCGTCTCTCTCATATGAGGGGTAAACATACCTAAAAGCTCATATATATATATATATATATATATATAACCTCTGATCTCTTGACTGGAAGAAGACAATACTTAACTGAATATAAAGTCCTGATAAAGGAGAATACTATAACTTATGAGACTAGGAGAATGTACATAAATTCAGGAGTACGAACTTCTCTCTATGTCTCGTTATCAAACGCATGTAGTTACGAGATCATGCCAAAATGAAGGAAAGATTTAGCCTTAATATACCTTATCACAATCTGCCCAATAACCACGTTAAACTCATCTCGTTGCACCTTAATCTACAACAACGATAATAATACTATCATCAAGTTATGGAAGGTACAACTATTGCACAACAAACGACAAGCTTATTTTATAATAAAACGGGCAACATCTCCCCTATAATCTTTACTTCCTCCCAATTCAACATAACACTAACAACAAAAAGAACACAACAATAACAACATGTATACATCATTTTTCAACCTTATATCCATCACAAAATACCACAAAACAGCCCACACACCCTAATCAGTTCATACACAAAACGATAACCCTAGAAGTATCAAACAACCCAAATATTTTACAATGAACGACCAGCCAACCACCCAGCCATTAGGTGGTGTTTCTCCACACTGTTTCTCCTCCCAAACTCCATAAAAACAGCAGCAAAAGAAATAACCCAACAGCAACACGAAACAGCCCACAAAACAGTCCCACAAGTTCAACAACTCAAAACTTATTTTTCAGTTTACTAAAACACGTTTCGACTTGTCTTTTCTTTCAAATTGAACAACAAATCCAACAGTATATAATTAAGCCTCTTATCCTATAAACCCGCCATGAATTCAACTTCAAAATAAGTTCACAACCAGCCAACAATGACACAACAACAAACAACATACCACTCTTTCGAAACTCGCTAGATCTAGTCTTTACGATCGAGTTACAACTCGTACAAGCATAGATAATGGAAGGAGAAGCATAAATTTTTATCTTGGACTGAGTATAACCCACAAAACCTGTCCTTATTCATCCAAAATCAGTCCCCCAATGGAGCTACAAGAAGGAGAAAGAGAAACTAGTAAGCTGTCCGAGGTTTTCGCCACTAGAATCCCATCGTATCACCCGAAATTACCTAGGGTTTGTGTGGGATTTTTGGGGAGGAGTTGCTGGGGTTCAATATGATTTTGTTAGTCTGAGAAATGATTGACAAAAATTAGTTAATAATTCCTTAAAATTCCCCTCTTAGCCGACTTTAGGAGCTTGTAGTTGAGGCCCCTCGTTTTGGCAAGTAGGTGATGCACCTACTTGTCACCTACCAGTCTGCGCGGTCTCGCGAAAATGCGAATATATCTCTACTCTAATGTTTTATCAATGAACGGTTTAATCAGTTGGAAACTAGACTCATAGATATTCAATTTCGTAGGTAGATCATCCCGTAATTTCGAGTACATTCGATGAAATGCTCAGCTACATTTGACCTAATCTTTAGCACATTTATGAATGTAACTTCAGGTGATCTTTGCCAACTTTTGTTCCACAACTTGCTTGGCTTCAAAACATAACACATGACTATCATAAGACTAAAATAAATCATAACCTAACCTCATTATCACTTTGAGCACCCTAGTCTCACCCCAAAAGTATATGTTATAACATTCCCAACTTGTCGACTTTCGACGAAACTTATTTTCTTCAATCCGTTTAGCTTCTAAGCCTTCCAACCCTCTTGGTACTTGCAGTCCATGATCTTAAATATTTGTAACCTCCAAGTTAACATGATTATCTTACTTTATGTACTTTCAAAGATGATCTCATTTCTGAGCTTACATCAATTGACTTACGACATACTCTCACGCATAACAATATGGGGTGTAACAATGCTTTAGGAACAAATGTTTTAATTTAGTTCTCCTTTTCATACTTTCTTAAAATACAAATATCCTATATCTCTTTCCACAGCTCTTTTCAAGTATCTATGCACTAACATTACTTTCCTCTATAACTTCATGCCCCTTTTAAACTACACCATCCCTTTGTAAGAATTATGTCCTAATATACGTTAAGCCATACCTTTAGAACACTAGTTAAGGCATAGTATGAATTATTGATTCCAAATCTAGTCTAAGTCCTATGGAGCTACCTCAGGTAGATTTTACAGGGTGCCTAACACATTTCCCTTAGAAGAACAAGAACCCCTACCCATAATCTCACCGGTTAGCAGACTAATAAAGAATATGACTTAGTAATTAAATAGGTATCCTAGTATACCTTTAAATATTAGGTGGCGACTCTCTTTTCATCAACAACAGAAAAACCACAAGTTGAATCTTATTTTGACTAGTGCAAAATAGGGTGCAACAGCTGGCGTGCCCGAAATACGAAACCAGTACCAAAATCCAATTACCCATAATCAGACGAGTTCAAATTTATAATTAGTTTCTAAATCTGAGTCTAAATCGACGGTCAAATCTACAAAATACTCTCTCTTAAAGTGTAGATAAAAACCCCAAATTTTACTTTAAAGTTCCAAGTTTTAGGTATAGATAGTCATAGGGAATTAAGATATAAATCCAAATCCAAGTGAAAATTGATTACCTTCAATATAGTAGTGAAATTGCTCTTCAAATTATCCTCCTTACAAAGTCTAGGGCTCCAAAATATGAAATAATGGGCAAAAGTCCGAAATACAACACTTTCTAGTTTGCCCCAAGTAAACCCTTTGTGATCTTGGCGATCCCCTTGCGATTGCGAATACCAAATAGCCTCCAGCCCCCATTACACTTTACGAATGTGAATCCTTTAGTGCGAACTCGATGCACCTGCTACCAACTCTACACGAATGCGTCACCCCGACTGCGAACGCGGAGCGCCAAACCCCATCTAGGCTATAGAGCTTCGTGAACGTGAATCCTGTTACGCGAACGCGGCCCTCCTAATCATGAGTCTACGCAAGTGTGAAATCAAGGTTGCGAATGGGATAAACAAAACCCCTTTGCCTCAATTACCTTCCACGACCATGATGAACCACTGGCACCAACAACTTTAGCAATTCCAAACTTCACAAAACTGATCTGAAACCAGCTCAGATCATACTCAATCCCCTCGGAACCCCGACCAAACATTCCAACAAGTACATATACATAATTCAAACTTATCAAAATTCTCAAAACGTGACTAATAACATCAAAACCAATAATCGACGATAAAAACACATGTTAAGCTTCTCTTAAGTTCATCAAATTCCAAACTTCAAATCAAGCATCCGATTGAAGACTAACCAATCTGAATTACAACCAAACTTTGCACACAAGTCCCAAATTAAAAAATGAACCTATCCAAAGTTTTGAAACAACAATACAAGTCTGATAATCTCAAAGTCAACACCTGATCAAACCTATGAACTCTCCAATCCTACAAATTTCCAACTTTCAACAAATAGAAGCAAAACACCCTAGGAACCTTCAAATCAAAATCCAAACACACATAAAAGTCCAAAATAACCATACGAATCTATTGAAACAATCAAATCCCGATTCTGAGATCGTTTACTTAGAATTAAAACCTTTGTCAACTCTTCAAACTCAAGGCTTCCGAATTCAAAATTATTCTTCCAAATCATCTCTGAACCTCTTGAAAACCAAACCCAGCCATAAATGCCCGTGATAATGCATCAAATGAAGCTACTCAAAGTCTCAAGCCGCCAAACAAAATACGAGAGCTCAAAACGATCGTTCGGGTCATTATATTCTCCTTCACTTAAACATAAGTTCGTCCTTGAACGTGCCAAGAGTCGTTCCCAAAGCTGATTTTCACAACCCAAAATCCCAACCTGCCGTGAGGGGCCTAACACACTTGCTAGGCAAGCCGACAATCACATAACAGCTAAACATTTGAATAAAGCATATTTTAATAAACTCAACAACGGAAATCTCGTGAATATCTGATACAAATAACTGAAATACTACTACAACCACCCAAAAATATAGTGTCAACGAGCACATGAGCAATACTAAGTATCAACATAAACCAAAACTCTAGTACAACTGTCTGAGTTATAGAACGGTACGAAAGAAAATGAAAGAAAAGAGAGTCAAGGTCTGCGGATGTCATAGCAAGTACCTCGAAGTCTCCCAAGCAGGTACTAGCACAGATCTAGAAATCACCACGTCCAGGTATACCTGGATCTGCACACGAAGTGTAGAGTGTAGTATGAGTATAACCGATCCCATGTACTCATCAAGTAACAAAACTAACCTTGGGCTGAAAGCAGTGACGAGCTTAGAAGTAGACATTCAGAGTCCAATATAATGACAACACAGATTAAATGATTACAGAAATAATAGCAACTCAAAGAAATTATCATAATCAGCTTGTTCATGTTACAAAAATTTAGACATGCTTTAGTTCAACAATTAAATCCCAACACTAATAGGAACATGTCAATTACAACTAGCATGAGGAATGGTACATCTCTATGACTAAATGTCAAATATGCATGCAAAATGAATGATTTCACGGTGATATCCCCAAGTACTCACACTTTCATAAAATGCTCACACTGTCTGCCAAATGCCCACACAACTCACACACAATCACTCGGCACTGTACATGTCTCACCAAAGCACGTGTATATATATCATTATGCCTGCCCTCACTGCTGGTAAGTCAGACTCCGGAGGGGCAAATACTGCCCAAGCACTAATATAAAGCCTATAAGGCCAGCTATGGCATGCAGCCCGATCCACAATAACAATCATAGCTCGGCTCTCAGGTCCACCTCAATCATCATTGTCACGCACCGAGGAGCGCGACCGACGCTCAACCGAGTGAACCTGACCGAGCCTGTTAGATTTCCTTCTACCCAAATTCATCCACGAATAAAGATAATACATATTTTCATTAATTAGACAAAAACGTGATCATGTCTACAATACCAATTCATTATCAATAGTTTTCATCATTTTTAAAGTCTCAAATGGGATAAGTAATACAACCACATCATAACATAGTTTGTCTTTCCCAGAACCAATACACAACCCACGCTATGTCTATGGAGCCTCTATAGATAAAGAAGAGTACAATGATAATGCCGGCAACAAAGCACCAGCTATACCTCAAACAGAATACATAAAGAACAAAAGATACATGACCCCGGGATGAAGTGGGGCTCACCAAGTCAGCTGGGAAGAAGGTGTACTGCTATCACTGATCAATACCTCCTGCTGAGGAACCAGCTGCATCCATTTAAAGATGCAGCACCCCGGCAAAAGGGACGTTAGTACCGTCGAATAGTACTAGAATTTAAGAATTTAGAAATACAATATGAATATGATGAATTAGGGGGACAATAGAATAATATAGATAACCGTTTAAACCAGAGCAAGCTTATTAAGAGCTATCAATAACATTTATAGGATTTAAGATGAGATTCTTTGTAACCATCTTCACATAAAGCGGCCCCGCCATCTCACCCGATGTATGCAGGTGGAGGTATAAGTATAATACCACAACTCTACTCAAGAGGCCCGGTTGCCTCACCCCAATGTATGCGGGTGGATGTATAACCACAGTACCAAGAACCTACACAAAGCGGTTATGCCGCCTCACCCCAATGTATACGGGTGGAAATGCATCAACAATACCAATACCAACACAAAGCGGCTATGCCACCTCACCCCAATATTTATATGTGGATGGTGGTGCCACAACAATACCAAAACTATACACAAAGCGGTCGTACCGCCTAACCCCAATAAATGCGGGTGGAGGTGTATCACAATCCCAATCTATGCAAAACTTGGCATAATAACTTTCACATAAATCACGACGTGAAATTATCACATGTGGATACACAATCCATCGTTTGGAACGCATCCTCAATTTATAATGCAATATGATAAGAGCATTTGAAACATGAATTGAACATATATCTTTATCACAAAACTTATCGGAATACTCGATTTGTAATCAACATCTTGGAACTTACAAGGATAATGGGAATTCCAATTCTTAAAGAAGAGTTTAGCCAATATACCTCAATCGAGCTTCCTTAACTCTAAAATGTTCCGAAATTCTTAGCAACTTCAATCTATTGTAGAAATATAAAAAATCAAACCAAAATTAGGAAGATGCTCATGGTTCTAGCTCATTTGAGCATTTTATCAAACACTAGGTGTGCATTAAGGTTTCAAGGTCCTTTTATGGAGGATTCCATCATCCCACAACGCAATCTTTATCATTTCTAGCTCAACAATCTTCCTACACCCGTTGATAACACATGCATGTAAAATAAACAACTCTCATATCCAAATATTATCTTGCTAATTAGACAAAATTCGAAATTGAGGGTTAGGGTGTAGAATCTTACCTCTAGGATGAAGACCTAGTGAGTTTCCCTTCTTAATCTTCCAAAACTTGAGCAAGAATTGAAGAACAATTATTGAACAACACCTTCTCGCTCTAGGGCACTCTCTCTCGCTCTAAAATGTTAGATTATAGCTCAAAAATGGCCCAAAGAGTGTATTTAACGAAGTAGGGTCGGGTTTTAAAAACCCAAAAATGGAGCCCCTGAACAAGGTCTGCAATCACATA
This sequence comes from Nicotiana otophora, assembly GCA_000715115.1. Classification (NCBI taxonomy): domain Eukaryota; kingdom Viridiplantae; phylum Streptophyta; class Magnoliopsida; order Solanales; family Solanaceae; genus Nicotiana; species Nicotiana otophora. Next base: position 10,610 of record AWOL01S0022967.1, read on the forward strand.
ATCAATATGCGGACCGCATATTGGTCGCATAATCGGTGACCAAAACCGGCCAAAATTTTGTCTATGTCTGCGGTCACCATGCGGCATGCAGACCTGTTATGCGGTCGCATAATAAACCGCAGAATAGCTATGCGGTCGCATAGTCGACCGCAGAATTATATCCAAACTGACCCTCTCCTGCCTCACTTTTGCGGCCATTATGCGGCCCGCAGAGTGATTCTGCGGTCGGATAATGGACCTCAGTAACGCATTTTTCTGCCAAAGAGTTTTCTTTACTTTCTGGTGCATTGTTCAACCCAAAAGGTTCGAGCCGCATTTCTACAATCCTCAAACACGTAAGCTTAGTCCGGCACCATGAAACATTATTTTCTTTGTAAAATTTTACGGGGCCTTACAATCTCCCCCACTTAGGATCATTCATCCTCGAATGAGGGTCAAAATCTGTTATTTGCATCTTATGCAACTCAGTTTTTCATACCACACACCAGCAGCCCCAAATTTGACTAATTTCCTAAATTTTCAAATATTTTGCCAGAGTTTCCCTTGTAACTAGGCCTATCCCCCGTGTCAAAGAGCCCTAGAAACACATCCTAACAACATATACATTATCCAAGGACGTAACATAATACAAAACAATACCAACTGTGGCCTTATAAGCAATATATTTCCAGAAAGGAACACCCTTAACGCCAATTGTTCAAATGATACAAAATTCATAGAAAGTAAGTCTTATAATTTTCCTAGATCACAACTTTATAAATATATGGTCATTCAAACAAATAAGGATACTTTTTCTTCATTTCTTCCTCGGCCTCCCAGGTAGCCTCTTCAACCTGTTGGTTTTGCCATAACACTTTCACGGAGGCAATTTCATTATTTCTCAATTTTTGGACTTGCCGATCAATAATAGAAATTGGAATCTCTTCGTAAGTAAATTTCTCATTAGCCTCAACAGTCTCAACCGGAACAATGAGTGTCGGATCTCCAACTACTTTCTTCAACATAGACACATGAAATACCGGGTGTACTAATGACATCTCAGGTGGTAGCTCAAGCTTGTACGCCACCTCACTGATCCTCTGAATGATTTTGTACGGTCCGACATACCTCGGACTCAATTTCCCTCTCTTACCAAATCGTGTTACACCCTTCATGGGGGAAACTTTCAAGAATACCCAATCATCTTCTTTGAACTCCAAATCCCTACGATGAACATCCGAATAGGATTTCTGACGACTCTGAGCAGTTTTTAACCGATCCTTAATGATTTTAACTTTTTCCCTGGCCTGATGCACGAGGTTTGTCCCTATCAACTCTGCTTCCCCGATTTCAAACCACCCAATGGGAGATCTACATCTCCTACCATATAAAGCCTCGAACGGTGCCATTTGAATGCTAGTGTGATAGTTATTGTTGTATGAAAATTCTATGAGTGGTAATGATCATCCCAGCTACCTTTGAAATCTAGAACACAAGCGCGCAACATATCCTCAAGCGTCTGAATAGTACGCTCTGCCTGCCCGTCAGTCTGCGGGTGAAAGGTTGTACTAAGATTCACCTAAGTACCCCAAACCTTGCTGAAATTGCTTCCAAAAATTAATAGTGAATTGTGCTTCCCGATCAGAAATAATGGAGAATGCGGTTCCATGTAACCTGACTATTTTTTTGATATACAACTGAGCATATTGTACCGTTGTATCACTAGCCTTAACTGGCAAAAGGTCTGCTGATTTTGTGAGTCGATCCACAATCACCCAAATTGAGGCAAACTTGCGCGGAGTGCGCGGTAATCCTACAACAAAGTCCATATTAATCATTCCACATTGGAATTTCTATGTTCTGTGCCAACCCACCGATCCTTTGGTGTTCGGCCTTCACTTGCTGATAATTTGGACATCTTGCCACAAAGTCCGCAATATTCCTCTTCATATCATTCCACCCATAGACTTTCTTAAGATCATGATATATTTTTGTAGAACCCGGGTGCACGAAATACCTAGAAGTGTGAGCTTCAGTCATAATTCTTTCACGGAGACCATCCACATTTGGAACGCATAGTCACCCTTGGTACCTTAGTGTACCATCTACCATGCCAAGAGAAAAGGCCATGATCTTACGTTTATGAATCCCCTCTTTCAATTGCACAAAAAATGGATTGTTGTACTGTTTCTCCTTCACTTCCACAACAAGCGATGATTCAACCCTATTTTGCACAATTACCCCTCCTTCACTAGAGTCCGCAAGACGAACTCCCAAACTAGCCAATCGGTGAACTTCCTTGGCTAATGGCCATTGATATGCCTCCGCAAAGAATTTCTACAATCCTCAAACACGTAAGCCTAGTCCGGCACCATGAAACATTATTTTCTTTTGCAAAATTTTATGGGGCCTTACAATCATTCTCTTTAAGTCTCAAGGCTCACAAATCTCGTACCACTCATCCCAAACAATAATAACATAAGATGTAATAGTGCATGATAGCATAGACTGATATATAATAGGGAAATTAAGAATCATGATTGCGTACTTATCTCCTCTTAATACTTAGGCTTTTGTATGATTTTGTTGAGAAACTAAGGCATCTATTGAGGTTTATTGGCATATTTCAGATATCAAGTGATTTAGGAGTGATAGTGAAGAAACCATGTGAAAACGAGTCAAAAAGGAGCTAAAATGCAAACAAAAGTACTGCCTAGTGAATTACCCTTCGCGAACGCGAAGGGTTAGACGCGAATGCGGAGTATCAGGCAACCAACCTTTGCGAACGTGAAGAGCTATATGCGAACGCGATGCTAGAGAAAGCAAACCTTCGTGAACATGAAAGTATAGTCGCGAACACGAAGATGAAGGAAACAAGCCTTCGCGAACGCGAAGAACAACTAGGCGGAAAAACTGGGCAGTTCTGGAATTTCACGTGTTTGACCCGCAAGCCATTTAATACACGACCTAGATCATTTGTAAAAGATCTTTGGCTTATTCTTTACTCCTTAGACTAGAGAAGACATGTTTTGGAGCTAGGGTTCTTGCACACACACTTGGGTCTTGAAGATTTGAAGCTTTTGGTTGAGAATTGCTTACCCATTTATGCTCATTTCTTCATTTTCTTGCTTTGTATTGAATATCTAAGTGTGTAATATTTTTTCCAATACTTAAATCTAGTTTATGGGAATATTCATATTTAAAGTGTGGATTAAATATCTTGTTGTGCTTATGTATTGAACGATTTTTATTTATTATGAAGTGAGTTATTGTTTCTTTAATTATTCTTGTTCTTTAATGTTTCCAAAGGGATTAGCTAACCCTAGGACTCGCTCATTAACTTCGAATTAATTTTGGGAAAGATAATTTGGGGTTGAAAAAGATTAATTAACAAGAACTTGAGGCTTTAACACTCACTTTATAGATTCTACCTAGGGATAGGATTGAACTACTTGTAGCTATATTCGGGTGTGCTTAATCTCTTAATTGTTTTAGGGATAATTCAATTAGAAAGTCTTGTTAGTCTTCGGAAGAAACTAATATAAAATTATTACTCGAGGCTAATTAACATAAAATCGCTCATATTTATAAAATCGTAAAATACATTGGATCGTTACTTGAGTGTAATTCCCAATGCATCCATTCTTGTAGCCATTGATCATTTTATTTGCTTTCTAGGTTAGTTTATATTTCCGTATTTAGCTATAATATTTTCACAATCACATTTTTAAGTGTTTGGCTTAGCATAATAAGTGATAATTCTCTTACACACCTAATCGCCTACATATAGTTCTCTATGGGATTCGACCCCGACTCATAGTTGGGTAAATTATATTGCATGCAACCGTGTCCATTTACTTTTTAGTAGTGAATTTGGACGTCACCGAGTATATAATTACAGTTAAAGCAGATAACTCAAAATAACATAAATAACCTCATTAGGTCTCAAGAGAATAAGCACATAGCCTAAACATGATTTCTAACATGAATCACAGTTCAACTACTCTAAATGGTAAGGGTTTCACGGATAGAACAAGAATCGATAACAACATAGTACAAAAGAATCAACTGGATCATGATTACCACGGTGCACGCCCACACGTGTTACAACCCATGTTTTCGTACGTACGAGTCATCATAAGTCAATTGATGTAAGCTCAG
>AWOL01S0022969.1:2524-12597 GCA_000715115.1 Nicotiana otophora
TCTCCGGTGGATGGTTTGAGCTAGGTGAGGCTAGTCTCTTGGGTACAGACTTGGTCCAAGATGCATTAGACAAGGTGAAATTGATTCAGGAGCGGCTTCGCACGGCGCAGTCTAGGAAAAAGAGCTATGCTGACAAGAAGGTCTGTGATGTGTCTTTCATGGTTGGGGAGAAGGTTTTGCTGAAGGTATCACCCATGAAGGGTGTTATGAGCTATGGGAAGAGGGACAATTTGAGACCCTGGTTCATTGGACCTTTTGAGGTACTTCAGAGGATAGGGGAGGTGGCTTACAAGCTTGCCTTGCCACCTAGCGTATCGAGTGTGCATCCAGTATTTCATGTTTCCATGCTCCGGAAGTATATCGGCAATCCGTCCCATGTTTTGGATTTCAGCACGGTTCAAGGATATAGCTTTAATGAAAGTGCAGTGGAGAGGTCAGCCTGTGAAGGAGGCTACTTGGGAGACCGAGCGGGAGATGCGGAGTAGATACCCATACCTATTTGAGACTCCAGGTATGTTTCTAGACTCGTTCGAGGACGAACGTTTGTTTAAAAGGGGAGGATGTAACGACCTGGTCGGTTGTTTCGAGAGTGTTAGCCCCGTTTCCCCCATTTCCAGCTTCTTTTGTGTTCTTCAGCTATATTATAATATGTCAGGTTAGTTGGTTCGGGTCCGGAATGGTTTCAGAGCTAAATTGAGACACTTAGTCTCTTTATTAGAAGCTTAAGTTGGAAAAGTCAACCGAATATTGACATACGTGTAAACGATCTCGGATTTGAATTTTTGATGGTTCTGTTAGCTCCGTTAGGTGATTTTGGACTTAGGAGCGCGTCCGGAATATGATTTGGAGGTCCATAGTAGAATTTGGCTTGGATCGGCGAAAGTTAGAATTTTGGCAATTTTGGTCGGCAGTGGAATTTTGATATCGGGGTCGGAATGGAATTCCGGAGATTGGAGTAGGTTCTTGGTGTCATTTTTGACGTGTGTGTAAAATTTGAGGTCATTCGGACGTGGTTTGATAGGTTTCGGCACCGTATGAGAAATTTGGAAGTTTAGAAGTTCTTAGGCTTGAATCCGAGTTTAATTTGGTGTTTTGATGTTTTTTTGAGTGATTCGAGGATTCGACTAAGTTCGTATAAGGCTATATGACCTGTTGTTATGTTTGGTTAAGGTCCCGAGGGCCTCGGAGTGATTCCGGGTGGTTAACGGATCGTTTGAAGTTGGAAAAATGCAGTTGAAGCTGCTGCTGCTGGTGTTTCAGCACCTGTGGAATGGGAACCGCAGGTGCGAGACCACAGGAGCTAAGGAAGAGCCGCAGGTGCGGCTAAGGAAGGCCTGGGCTCTGACCGCGGGTGCGATGGAAATCCCGCATCTGCGGTGGTCGAAGAAGCGGATTAAGAGGCGCAGATGCGCAGTTGGATCACAGGTAAGGCTTTGGCCTTACATCTGCGATGGCCGCAGATGCGGTCAAGTGATCGCAGGAGCGGAGTTAGTCTTTTAATAAATTTCCACAGAAGCAGAGCCCTTTTCGCAGATACGGTTCCGCAGGTGCGGAACTAGGACCGCAAGTGCAGTTTTGCTGGGCAGAAAACACCAGCTCGAGGTTTTTTTCTTTCATTTTCTAATTTTGGACTTGAGGAATTCGGGACAGAGGCAAATTTTTGAAGGTTTTCAAGGAGCAACGTTGGGGTAAGTGATTCTAAGCCATAATAGTATAAGTTTCGTGAATCCATGGCTTTATTCATCAACTAATTAGGGATTTGAACTAGAAATTTGGGGGATTTAGGGCTTGAGAGTTGGAGGGTGGATTTTGGGGATTTGAGTGACCAAATGAGGTCGGATTTTGATAAATTCGGTATAGTTAGACTCGTGAGTAAATGGGCTTTCGGGTTTTGTGACTTTTGTCAAATTTCGAGACATGGGCCCGGGGCCGGATTTCATTCGATTTTGGGTTTTTGATATAATTTAGTAGTTTTCTTGTGGAATTGATCTCTTTAGCCTTTATTGATTGTGTTGTATTACTTATGGCTAGATTCGGGACGTTTGGGGGCCGATTTGAGAGGCAAAGGCATCGCAAAGTAGGATTTTGTTTCTGCTCGGATTGAGGTAAGTAACAGTTGTAAATCTAGTTTTGAGGGTATGAAACCCCGAGGATTGGTATGATGTGAGTGTTTGGAGGTGACGCACATGCTAGGTGACGAGCTTGTGAGTGTGCACCGTGAGACTGTAAAGTTGAATAGCCATTGTTATTACTTGTTTTCCTTGTCTTTGACCAATTGACTGCCTTTCATGTTAGAAACCATGCTTAGGCCATATGTTATCAATGTTGGGACCCACAGCTGTAGTATACTTGTTGAATTGACTGCTAATTGTTGTCTTGTTGTCTTGCACTTAGTCACAGTCCTACTCGTGTGTTATATCTCTGTTCCCTCTCATTTATCGTTGATAATTGTTGTATTCTCTGTTTGGGCCGATTATTATGATATTCTGTGAGCCTAGGGGCTTGAGAGGTTAGTGACGGAGATAGGGCCTGTGTGCCAAGCTATGAACTATGTGAGGGTATATGGATCGGGTTGCATGCCGCAACAAGCTTTATGGCTATTTATGGACTGTGGATTTGGTTGCATGCCGCAACGAGCCTTATGGCTACTTATATGATTGGGTCGGGCTGCATGCCGCAGCGATATAGCGCTTGGGCTGAAAGGAACCTCTCCGGAGTCTGCACATCCCCAGTGAACATAGGTACCTATTGAGAGGGTGTATTGAGGGCTGAGGGCCGAGAGTATGAGCTGTTGAGATGAGGTGAGTGACTGCTACCTTGAGAGGTTGTACTTGTTGTTATTTATTGTTGCACTTCGTTGTTATCTGTTCTTGTGGTGAAAATTTTGGAAGATTCATATCTGTTTTACTTGAGCTCGAACTGATTTGACTTACACCACCGGAATTGAAAGCATGTTCACTCTTTACTAAAAACTTTTGAAATGAACTGTATTTTTTTATAGCTCGTCACTGCTTCTCAGTTCCTTATTTAATTCTGTTACTTGCTGAGTTGGTTGTACTCATGCTACACCCTGCACTTTATGTGCAGATTCAGGTGTGTACAGTTCTGGCGGTCACTGAGTTCGTGCGTGAGCTGACTATCGGAGACTCACGAGGTAGCTGCAGGCGTTCGCAGTCCTTGTTTCTCCTTTCTTATTATATTTTCTCTCTTATTTTGGCATTTGGCACAGACTGTAGTAGACTATATGTTCTAGATTGGTTGTTATATGCTCGTGACTTAGTGACACCCTATTTTTCCGCACTTATGTTTTAATTAGGTTTTACCCCCGTTGTATGAAAAACTTCGATTATTTAAAATGTCTTAATTCATTTCTGTTAAATCTTGAAAGTTATTTGGAAAGGTCGGCTTGCCTAGTACCACGATAGGCAGCATCACGACGGGTTAGGTTTTGGGTCGTGATAGTATATCACTGGTTGATTAGTGTCGCCATCATTGTTATGTATTTCCTATTATTTTTGTATACTATATTGCAGAGGTTATAAGACTAGTGAGTGTCTTGCCTGTACCTCGTCACTACTCCACTGAGGTAAGTCTTGATACTTACTGGGTACCGACTGTGGTATACTCATACTACACTTCTGCANGTGCACATTTTTGTGTAGAGCCAGGTATTGGAGATATCAGAATCGGATAAAGTTAGAGTGTAATCGCAAGGATTCAAGGTAGAGCTGCTTGATCGTCGCAGTCCCTTGGAGTCTTTCCATTTTATGGTACTGTTAATTATTAATCAAACAGTATTGAGTATTTGATCCTTGTGATCATTTCATATATTCAGTTAGAGTTCATGACTCAGTATTACCAGTCTTGGGAGGTTGTGTGTTGAATATTTCCGTTGTTAGTGTTGACACTTGCATTGTATTAAATTATATGTTTTACAACAAAAAAATGGCTTGAATTGTTATTATAATCAGCTTACTTAGTCCCAGAGTCTAAGTGTCATCACAACACCTATGGTGGGATTTTGGGTCGTGATAAGTTAGTTCATAGGTTCTACGAGTCACGAACGAATCTAGTAGAATCTTGCGGGTCAGTATGGAGACGTTTGTACTTATCTTCGAGAGGCTACAGAATTGTTAGGAAATTTCCACTTCCTTTATTCCTATCGTGCTGAATTTGTTGATTTTGGAATTTGAGCCTTTGTATCTCTATTCTCTCACAAATTGTGAGTACACATGCTACCGAGTCAGCTGAGCAAACACCTGCGCATACTGCTAGAGCCGTAAGAGGCTGGGGCCGAGGTAGAAGCCAAGGTAGAGGCCGAGGTAGAGGCCGAGAAAGGGCACGTGTCGCAGCTAGAGCACCTGGTAGAGTAACAACTGAGGAGACGCCAGTAGCTCCGGTTGGGGGACAGGTACCGGAAGCACCTGTTGTTACCCCCAGGCTTCAGGAGACTTTAGCACAGTTCCTGAACATGTTTGGTACATTAACTCAAGCAGGGTTGATCTTCGTTGCACCAAATATTTCACAGATTGGGGGAGGAGCTCAGACTCCTACCGCTCGTACTTCAGAGCAGCAGGTTTACATTGGTCAGGTTCTGGGTGTGGTGCCGGTACAACCTNTTCTGTGAGCCTAGGGGCTTGAGAGGTTAGTGACGGAGATAGGGCCTGTGTGCCAAGCTATGAACTATGTGAGGGTATATGGATCGGGTTGCATGCCGCAACAAGCTTTATGGCTATTTATGGACTGTGGATTTGGTTGCATGCCGCAACGAGCCTTATGGCTACTTATATGATTGGGTCGGGCTGCATGCCGCAGCGATATAGCGCTTGGGCTGAAAGGAACCTCTCCGGAGTCTGCACATCCCCAGTGAACATAGGTACCTATTGAGAGGGTGTATTGAGGGCTGAGGGCCGAGAGTATGAGCTGTTGAGATGAGGTGAGTGACTGCTACCTTGAGAGGTTGTACTTGTTGTTATTTATTGTTGCACTTCGTTGTTATCTATTCTTGTGGTGAAAATTTTGGAAGATTCATATCTGTTTTACTTGAGCTCGAACTGATTTGACTTACACCACCGGAATTGAAAGCATGTTCACTCTTTACTAAAAACTTTTGAAATGAACTGTATTTTTTTATAGCTCGTCACTGCTTCTCAGTTCCTTATTTAATTCTGTTACTTGCTGAGTTGGTTGTACTCATGCTACACCCTGCACTTTATGTGCAGATTCAGGTGTGTACAGTTCTGGCGGTCACTGAGTTCGTGCGTGAGCTGACTATCGGAGACTCACGAGGTAGCTGCAGGCGTTCGCAGTCCTTGTTTCTCCTTTCTTATTATATTTTCTCTCTTATTTTGGCATTTGGCACAGACTGTAGTAGACTATATGTTCTAGATTGGTTGTTATATGCTCGTGACTTAGTGACACCCTATTTTTCCGCACTTATGTTTTAATTAGGTTTTACCCCCGTTGTATGAAAAACTTCGATTATTTAAAATGTCTTAATTCATTTCTGTTAAATCTTGAAAGTTATTTGGAAAGGTCGGCTTGCCTAGTACCACGATAGGCAGCATCACGACGGGTTAGGTTTTGGGTCGTGATAGTATATCACTGGTTGATTAGTGTCGCCATCATTGTTATGTATTTCCTATTATTTTTGTATACTATATTGCAGAGGTTATAAGACTAGTGAGTGTCTTGCCTGTACCTCGTCACTACTCCACTGAGGTAAGTCTTGATACTTACTGGGTACCGACTGTGGTATACTCATACTACACTTCTGCACATTTTTGTGTAGAGCCAGGTATTGGAGATATCAGACTCGGATAAAGTTAGAGTGTAATCGCAAGGATTCAAGGTAGAGCTGCTTGATCGTCGCAGTCCCTTGGAGTCTTTCCATTTTATGGTACTGTTAATTATTAATCAAACAGTATTGAGTATTTGATCCTTGTGATCATTTCATGTATTCAGTTAGAGTTCATGACTCAGTATTACCAGTCTTGGGAGGTTGTTTGTTGAATATTTCCGCTGTTAGTGTTGACACTTGCATTGTATTAAATTATATGTTTTACAACAAAAATATGGCTTGAATTGTTATTATAATCGGCTTACTTAGTCCCAGAGTCTAAGTGCCATCACAACACCCATGGTGGGATTTTGGATCGTGATAAGTTAGTTCATAGGTTCTACGAGTCACGAACGAATCTAGTAGAGTCTTGCGGATCAGTACGGAGACGTCTGTACTTATCTTCGAGAGGCTACAAAATTGTTAGGAAATTTCCACTTCCTTTATTCCTGTCATGCTGAATTTGTTGATTTTGGAATTTGAGCCTTTGTATCTCTATTCTCTCACAAATTGTGAGTACACATGCTACCGAGTCAGCTGAGCAAACACCTGCGCATACTGCTAGAGCCGTAAGAGGCTGGGGCCGAGGTAGAAGCCAAGGTAGAGGCCGAGGTAGAGGCCGAGAAAGGGCACGTGTCGCAGCTAGAGCACCTGGTAGAGTAACAATTGAGGAGACGCCAGTAGCTCCGGTTGGGGGCCAAGTACCGGAAGCACCTGTTGTTTCCCCCAGGCTTCAGGAGACTTTAGCATAGTTCCTAAACATGTTTGGTACATTAACTCAAGCAGGGTTGATCTTCGTTGCACCAAATATTTCACAGATTGGGGGAGGAGCTCAGACTCCTACCGCTCGTACTTCAGAGCAGCAGGTTTACATTGGTCAGGTTCTGGGTGTGGTGCCGGTACAACCTATTATTCCGATTCAGTCTGAGTTCAGGCCATGGAAATCAGAAGAAGTACAAAATAGACTTGAGAGATTAAGGAGGTATAGTCCACCTACTTTTGGTGGCACAACTACCGAGAGTGCCCATGGATTTCTAGAAAAGTGCCACCGTACTCTCCGTACCATGGGTATTGTAGAAGTGAGTGAAGTTTCCTTTACTATATTTCAGCTATCAGGAGCAGCGCATCAGTGGTGGAAAGTTTATAAATAAGGTAGACTAGCTGGTGCAATGCCACCAACCTGGGCTCAATTTTCGGAGATATTTTTGAAAGAGTTTATTCCCCAGAATTTTCGGGATGCGTGGCACCCAGAGTTTGAATGGTTGAGCCATGCACCATGACGGTGTCAGAATATGCTATCAGGTTCAGTGAGTTAGCCACAATGTACCTATCTTGGTTCCTACGATTAGAGAGCGAGTCCGCGGATTCATTGAAGGGCTCGATTATGATTTTAAAATATGTATGGATCAAGAGTTGCAAAATGACATTCCATTTCAGCAAGTAGTAGAGATTGCCAAGATGTTTGAACATGTTCGAAGCGAGGAGAAGGAGTCTAAGGAGGCCAAAAGGTCTCAGAACTCTGGAGGATTTAGTGGATTCTACTCTGTAGCTATGACTCATCATGGCGGAGGCTCGGGCGGTCGGTCAGCCCAATCCGCAATTCAGAATACTCGTAGTGCTTCAGTTAATACTTTTAGTGCACCACCGGCACGGGGTTCTTATAGTGGTTATTCCAGTTATCTGGCAGAGATTCAGTATGAGCAGCCGCACCTGCAGAGGTGTTGTTATAAGAGTGGTGATACTAGACACATCAAGCGGAATTGTCCCAAACTTGGGAGGGGTGGATTTCATCATAACACTCACGCTACAAGCTTTATTCCAGTTAATACTCCACCTGCATAGCCAGTTAGGGGTGGAGGACATGCGGGTAGAGGGCGCCTAAGAGGTGGAGGCCCGACCCGTTGATATAATTGTTATGAATTGGTTGAGGCCGATACACCAGATGGTGTAGTTACAGGTATGATTTAATTTATAATAAAAGGAGCACCATTCTTATTTATTTCGATTCTGATTATCGAGGTGAGAACTCATTTCATGCTCCTTATATGGTGGATTAGTGAATTTGTACTCCACTCCCGTGTTTATCCCTATTGGGAGATTTTATGGTGTTAGCCCGTGTGTATCAATTTTTTGTTTTGTACATTATTGTGGGCTATGAGTCCAAAAGTGACTTCTTACTACTCATTACAATGGATTTTGATGTGATTTCGGGATAATTGATTACAATTTTATGAATTATATGCCCTAGTGGTATGGAGGTTCATTATGTATTGTGAAAATTGTTTACGGAATTTATTAAAAGAAAGAAAGAAAGGAAATGGAAAATTTCAGCTGGCGCAATGTGCAAAATACTTGTGATCCAGAGTTGAGGACGAGATCCTTGCAATTTTTATATGTTGTGCAATGTTTAAACCGGACTATAAGTCGCGGTGGAAGTTATATAAGGACAAGATCCTTGTGATGAAAGTTTATGTGTTTAAATTCTTCCTTTGTGAAATTAAAATTTTGTACTATAGTATTAATAGGGAGTCATGCCTGTTAGGCTTATTTGATAATTCTTTTATGTTTCTGTGCATATTTAGCCATGTTCGTGCTGTAAATATTGAGTTGTATCCAATAAGGTGAGTGCCCAGGTGGCATTAAATGTGACTCATTAATTCGGATAAATAGTTATGAGGTCTTCATGCCTCGCGTGTTGCTGTCAGTGTTGTGAAAATTTTGAAACGAGATTTTGGTTAATATAAAATTAATTGAGGATGCTGGAATTAATTATGAACAATTATTATGACCAGAGATGTGAATATGGGCATATGTATAATGTGTGTGTAGGCACGAAATTGCTACCGCCAGTTGAGACTAACGCAGTGTGCTAATATGGAAAATTAGGCCTTTTAAAATTAATTGGAGTGTAAGGAATTGACTTTATTGTATATAAAGGAGGGCAAAAAGGAATAATCTCAGTTGAGATAGTGTTGTCGGACCCGTGTTAAATTACGGGAACGTAAAATCACCCACGAGTATATGTGTAAGAATACACTCAGTAATTTAATGTCCTCAGAAAGATTCTTGGCACGTTCGAGGATGAACGTATGTTAAAGAGGTGGAGAATGTAACGACCCGACTTGTCGTTTTAAGAAGTTACACCCCGTTCAACGATTTAAGGTCTCGAGTAGCTTCGTAATATGTATTATGACCTGCGTGTATTGTCGAGTTTAGATTTCGGAAGATTCGGAATTAAACTAAAAGGACAATTCTCATTTTTGAAGCTTAAATGGAAAGAGTTGACTGGAGAGTTGACTTTTAAGCAAAAAGCTCCGGAATGGAATTTTGATATCGTCAATAGATTCATATGGTAATTTCAGACTTAGGCGTATATTCGGATTTAGATTTGGAAGTCTGTAGGACAATTTGACGCATTTTGGAAAAAGTTAGAAAAATAGAAGATTTTGGAAAGTTCGATCGAAGGTTGAATTTTTTATAACGAGGTTGGATTTCGATTCCGGAAATTGGAACAGATCCATTACGTCATTTACAACTTGTGTGTAAAATTTGAAGTCATTCCGGATTGATTTGATATGTTTCGGCGCAAAATATAGACGTTGGAAGATTTGAAAACCCATAATTCGATTGGATGCCCGATTCGTAATTTTAGCATTGTTTGACGTAGTTTGAAGCCTCGACTAAGTTCATATTGTATTTTGGGATATGTTGGTATATTTTTTTAAGGTCCCGAGGGCCTCAGGTGGATTTCGAAAGGTTAACGGAGCAATTTGAACTTGAAGGAAACTGCTGGAAAATGGCAGCAGCTGGTGGAATCGCTTTTGTGATGCCGGGTCCACAGAAGCGACCTCGCTGAAGCGAGGCATCCACCGCAGAAGCGAAGATGGAAGGGCATGGCAGTGGTCACAGGTGCGAAGAAATTCCCGCACCTGCGGAAGCGCAGAAGCGGGAAGGGACGACGCAGGAGTGACTGCTTTCGCCGATGCGCAGGTTGCATTGCACATGCGAATGTGCAGAAGAGGAGAGGAGTCTGCAGGTGCGATGGGGTTATTGGCAGTGGTCTGTCACAGAAGAGAGAAGGGTCTCACAAAAGCGGCTTCGCAGAAGCGCAAATATTGTCCGCATGTGTGGAGCCTGGACAGAATCATAAGGACCAAAAATGGTTATTTTTGTTTTGGATTTTTGGAGCTTGGATTTGGGCGATTCTGGAGGGATTTTTTACAAGCTTGGTTGG
>AWOL01S0022978.1:0-10041 GCA_000715115.1 Nicotiana otophora
TATGCCTTCATTTCCTTCCTACTCAATCTTATGCGACGTGAAGCGCTTGTTATAAATTGGGGAGCGAGGAAATGTTTTTTAATGGTACTACAGATGTAGTACAGGATGCTTCTCCCTGTGAAATTAATTGGGCTATTGTCGTCGCCTTGCGGAAGGCCGCTCTGTCATTTCAAATTAAGTATCAGTATTACCTAAGATTTTAAGATTTGGTATTGATTGTTATGACAATTCGTGCGTTGTTATCGCACAGTGTTTATGAAATTGTAAAATGTCTGTCCATGTATCAGGGCAGTAAACGACTTGAGAGAAGCTTTTTCTCAGTACATGATTTAGAGCTCCAATGTTTTATTTCCAACAAAGAAAAGGTAATCATACTGTGAATGTTAAGGTTTGGGGTTGATGGAGTAATGAAAGTTGATATTTCTGAGCGTGGTTGAATTTTTCATCTGTGATGTGTTAACGTCGTCCGTGATTGAATGTGTTAGGTTTGTCGGTGATATGATCTCATTTGATTTTCCTTTGGGGTGGGATATTATGAAATGATGCCGGGAAAGCGGCTGTAAGAGACCACGAGGTGCAGTGGTTCCAGACCGAAGCAGTGTTTCTAGTATTGACGTCTCTAGGAAGATGATCTTCCAGGAGGATTAAGGCTGGTAGCAATTTGTTAGTTCAGGTGTTACAGATATGAATGTTGATTTAATACAATATTTGGGAAGCGAAGGATGAGGAAGGACATGTGAAAGGTGTCCTGTGGTGGTTAAGTTCCTAGAAGGCCAAGTGGGAGAAACAGAAGTCGAGTAGTTGCTTAAAAGAGAGGGTTTGACCAAAGTGGGAGAGTGGCAAGGTAGCATATGGGTTACGTGCTAGGATAACTACATGGCTTGAGGAAAGTTTGAAGTGATTTGGGATTTAGGATGGATAGTGACTAGGTCTACGGACTTAAGTTGTAATATTAGCTGCTATATTGTGGAAGATTGGATACAACATGAGGGAGTTGCTTGATATGAAGAATGAAACAACATGAGTTTGGATTGGAATATATTGTCGCACCTTTAGTTGACGTTTATGAGGAGTGAACGGACTAGTGCAGCTGGTGAATGAGCTCGGACCCAGGATGATCTACTGATTTCGTAGTAATTGCACCCAGTGCAGCGACGTTGGAATATGTCAGCATGTAATTTCCACAGGTAGGTTATCTCCTGTGAGCAGGTTAGCGGCCGCGTGGTGTTGACAAAGCTTCTGCGAAGAATTCTACTAGCTACCCGGTAAGAGATGTAATAGGTAAATGTGGCCAGTAGTTCGGAGTGTTTATTAAAGTTAATAGAAGGATTTCGAGAAATTTGGCAAGTTGCATGTGCAGGATCATGTCAACGATGAAGAAAGAATATCCGTGGATTCCATAGTTATGTAATTGTAGCTTCAAGCTAAGTGGGAGAGCCCCACCATCTACAATTTGATTTCATGGTTGTCTATTTGTGAGGTTCCTAGTTATCGGTGTACTGGTGGGTCATTGCAACTAAGGGAAGAAAACATCAGTGGTAATTTGAGCAAAGGATTTGGGGAATGTGTGCCATATTTGGCCTTATCGATTCATATTCATGTTTTTGGAAGACTCAGAGTTTATGCTTTGTGTAGATGTAATACATATGGAAAGTGAGACAATCAGGTGTTTCCTTGAGAAAGTGTCCATGTGCTAGCAGGGCCTTGGACTTGATCATGTTTGGGAACAAGTCAAAGCAAGTGACTCTCAATAATGGTCTTAGCGGGTTCAAAAATTTAGAGTGTGATGTCTAAGGATCTCGAGTCTGTAGTATGGTTGAGTATCGAACTTTTGTAGCAGATTATGAAGCGGGGCTTGGAGTACTCTGCGTTATCTTCAGGTTGTGTTGTAGCATTTGAGAAACAAAAGAAAATAACTTCGGATTCATAAAAGAAGTATCAGAATGGGTGTACCAGTTTAAGATGTAAAAATGCGCACAAGGAAGAGTATGAGATTTGTGGATTTTGAAACAACGTGGTCTCGGGAAATAAGGTCACTTGGGATGAGTGAGGATTTGAATTCGTGATGTAATGAATGGAGCTATTATTATTTCTAAGGCAATTTGAGAGTAAATTGAGAAAAGACGGGTGGCTAACAATGGTGAAATTTGCATAATGGTGGCAATGATTAGTTCCTTTCAGAGCATTGAGTTATGCATGTGATTTGCGGTGGTTCCTGCGAGGCTTGACGGCCGCCGTAATTGATTTTATTTGGAGGAATTCAAGTATTAGGGCATGTTACGTGTAGAGGGATCCTAGGAGAGTTATGGTGGTTTAGATCACTACTTGAGGCCAGTATTTTCTGCGGATATGGGAATTCAGTCAGGTATTGTGATGGTTCTCTTGAAATAAGTTAAGTACAAGGTTTCTATATGATGCAGTGTTTACCCTATTAGTGGTTCGGGAGTTATGATGGAATTTTTGTACTCCTGCACATTGGCCTAGTTAAGTGCACTAAGTAGCATGGGATTCGAAAGTTGAGGATTCAAGATTTCGGTTCGGTGTTGACAAGGATGTCATGAGCTCGGATGAGTAGGAAAAGGATTTAGATGTTTAAAGTAAGATGGTATTGTTTTCGGCATCATCTAAGGTCGATGTCAGGTGTAAGAGACCTTGTGTATTGATTTGTGGATTCTTAATATGCTTTACAATATTAGTGTAACCGGTAGCATGGATGTGTAGACTTGTTGCCTAGTGCGGAAGGTCGTGGGAGCGTGTCTCACGGAAAGATTATGTAAGAGTGACATGTAGTCATTTGATTGAGTGAAGATTGAAACCAAGTATGAAGATTGTGGTAATATCGTTGATTCGAGAATTTATGCCTGGAGGGCGCTCAGTTCATTTGGTTGTGGACTATGGAAGTTTGTTCCGGTTATGATGGTTGTTCTTGTGTGTTATGGGAAAAAGGGTTATTATGGATATTTGAAAGGTTATTAGACTAGCACAGTGTGATCATAATCGGCTTGAGGTCTGTGGAGGGATTTAAATATGAATACGGGCTCTATATCAGGCCGGATGTGTTCATTTCAGCATAAAAGCTCTCTATGGATGAGTATTCGGACGTTGGATATCGTTTCGTCGTCGGTTATTTCATGTAATACTATATTGTGTCGTGCGTGTTATCAAACGGCTTGATAAATTTCTTATGTGATGAGGTTCTGCGTAGCGATGGTGTTATGTGAACATGATGGCTCTCGAGATTTAGATCATATATCATACCTTAGTTATGCTTGAATTTTGAAGCGTATGGCGCTGTCGGTCCTTCCAGGGATGATATTATGAACTGAGAGTGCTTCTGTCCGATATTCGGATATTTTGTAGTAATGAGCATTCTAGCTCGGTACGTATTTTCTTATAGATTCTTTTTGTGCGAATCGGGTGGCACGCCGCCACGGGTATGTTGTTTGGNAACGGTATCATGTATGGATCGGGTTGCACACCGCAACAGTGTGATGTTGAGTACAGTCCCCTATATTCTATTTTGTGTGTTTTGTGTCCCATTTTCTAAGGAAGGTTCATGACACCTTTTCAGTTGTCTAGTTAGTTCATTTTTCTTTATGTATCACATTCCAGTTTGTAGCATGTTGGCGCATTGTTGGCGTCATACGAGGCCTTAGTCAGGGTTTAAGGTGACCTATTTACTGTGTAGTTTATACTGGGTGAGATGAGACTATTGGACCTGAAATCAGTGCCATCAGATTTATATAAGGTATATTAAAGAATAAACATCGCTATCCAGTTCAGAATGAGATAATGGTCCTTGTCAGAAGGAGAAACTCAGTAAATTATTGACTCGGTAGTTGGTTATGAATTCTTACACATTTCTTCCATCGTGGAAGCATTGCGAGAGTTGGAACATAACTTATATGTATCATGAGATGTGTTGTGGACACCAGATTCGTGGAATCTCGACTATTGTTATCGAGTATGTTATTATGGGCATGTGAATGGTGCGGTGCATGGTTTAAATTCAAGCAAGGTATGAAATCATGTATTGGTGCATCGTGTAGTGATTGATACGGTGCTCATAAGTTGGAAACGGGCATGGTGGAAAATTTTGGATGTTAGAATTTGGCTCTAAGGCATATTTGCCAAGATAAAGGGGAGAATCTTCAGATTGGCTCGAGCTAATGTGCTCAATTGGGTGTGGTAGCACGGGTAGGTGCTCGAAGTGTTAAACTGTGATTTTGGACAACTCTGGAGCAGTCCTTAGCACGTTCGAGGACGAACATATATTTAAGTGGGAGAGAATGTAACGACCCAACCGGTTTGACTGTTAGAACCCCATTCCCGTAAATAAAACTTCCCATATATGTTTTTAATGATTTATGACTTGCGGGGATGGCTGGTTCGGGATTTGGAGGTGTGTGAGTTGAAATCGGAACACTTGGTTCCTTAAGTTAGCTTTAAATGGACAAGTTTGACTTCGGTCAACATTTTGAGAAAACGACCTCGGAATCGGGATTTGACGGTTCCAATAGGTTTGTATGATGATTTTGGACTTGGGCGTATGTCCGAATCGAGTTTTGGATAACTTGGGAGCGTTTTGACGCTTAATAGTAAAAATAAACTATTTGAAGGTTTAAAATTCTTTAAATTTGGTTTGGAGTAGGATTTTGAGTAATTGAAGTCCGTTTGGAATTCCGAGTTTAAGAATAGTTCCGTATTGTGATTTAAGACTTGCATGGAAATTTTCGTGTCATTCCGAGTAGTTTAAGTGTATTTCGGCGCATTGGAAGTAAATTGAAGAACTTCAAATTCTTAAGTTTGAATCAATTTGGTTTAAGGTATGATTCTTAGATTTGATGTTGTTTTACGCGTTCTGAGAGTTCGAGCGAGTTCGTTTTAAAATTTCAAAC
The DNA here is from genome assembly GCA_000715115.1 of Nicotiana otophora. Taxonomy (NCBI): domain Eukaryota; kingdom Viridiplantae; phylum Streptophyta; class Magnoliopsida; order Solanales; family Solanaceae; genus Nicotiana; species Nicotiana otophora. The sequence continues at coordinate 4,899 of AWOL01S0022978.1, forward strand.
CTGTAGGTATGTTCGGGCGGGGCCCCGGGGGTCCCAAGTGTTAACCGGACGAGGCTCAGACCAATTTTGGAAAATTGAGCAAGGACTGAAGCTCCTAGCTACTGTCATAATCAGACCTGCGCTTGGAAAGCCGCAGGTGCGAGCTCGCAGGTACAAAAGAGAGGAGCCTGCCCAGCCATCGCAGAGGCGGAGTAATTTGGCGCACCTGCGAACGCATAGGTGCGAAGGTCTTGTGCGCAGAAGCGGAGGGATGCACAAGTGCGAAGGAATGGGCGCACATGCGCTTGCGCAGAAGCGAGCTCTTCTTCCGCAGGTGCGGAACCAGGAAAAGAGGGAAAATGTGCACCTGCGAGGAATTTCCGTAGGTGCGAAAGCTGCATGTGCGGTACTCCTTTCGCAGGTGCGAAAAATCGGTCTGGGCAGAACCTTAAAACGGACGAAAACTCAGTCCATTTCTTTCTAATTTTCATCCATTGATGGGCGATTTCAGAGCTTTTGAGAAGGGGTTTCAACTAGCAATTGAAAGGTAAGTTAATTCCTCCCCCCTTGAGTTAAATACATAGATTATAGGTAGATTATAACTAGTAAATCTTAGAAATCAAAGATTTAGATGAAAAACCTAGATTTTTATATAAATGAGATTTTAACCACGAAAATAGTCATGGAATTAGGTAGAAATTATATATTTATGTTCTTGAGATTATGGGTAAAGTTTTCATCCGAAAATTTCCAGAATCTGAGCATGTGGGCCCGGGGTGAATTTTAGGAATTTTACTATTTTGGATAATGTAATTTATTTAATAGATAGATTTCGAATCATTTAGCATATATTAATTATTTTGTACAATATTTGGATAGTTTCGGATCTTTCGTCATCGAATCAAGAATTCAACGCGACGTGGTAACCGAAAAGTAGACTTTGAGACGAGGTAAGTCTCTTGTCTAATCTTGTGAGGGAGAAATTACCCCATAGGGATTAAATTGAATAATTATTGCTAATTGCGGGGGCTACGTACGCACGAGGTGACGAGAGTCCGTGCATATCTACTATTAATGCTAAAGTCCGGGTAGTTTAGGACTCAAAGCATGAATTATATGTGTACATTGTATTCTTTGTTTAATTAATATTAATTGATATATATGAATATATTATGAATTGTCAGATAAAGATATTAAAGGATGGAAATCTCATATGCTTGATTGTTAAAAGAAATTGTTCTTCATCCCGAATTTATCTTATATAAAATATACTCTTTTTCCGAAGGTATATAAGAAAATATCATCCTTTCTTGTGGAGCGGGCCGAACGCCTCGGCAGGATAGATGCATCTATGGATCGTGTCGCACGTCCCTCGGTAGTGTACACGACACTCTGGATCGGGTCGTTCGTCCTCGGCAGAAATCGTGCTTAATAATAATAATCATACGATACCTTAATAGTTTATTGCAGCTTGTGAGCTAATTCATAAATTGAAAATCTTTGAAATTTATTGAATTATTATTCCTGCTTGTTAAGAATTATTGTTATTCCTGTAAATGAGACTAATTGATAAATTTGGAAATTTATTGGAATTGAAGGAATTTAATTAATATATTGAAAGTTAGTGCATTTGAAGGAATTTAATTATTTCTACTGGTCAATAAAATTACTGTTAACTCTGTGAATCACGTTGATATAAATATTTCTATTTCATGATTATTTAATATTATTAACCCATAGTGAGTGTCAAAGTCGGCCATCTCGTCTCTACGTTTTCGAGATTAGGCTTGATAGTTACTGGGTACACGTTGTTTTCGTACTCATATTGCACTTGCTGCACATTTTATTGTGCAGATACATATATGTATAGTGGCCTTGTGGGCGCAAAGGTGTGATTAATAATTGTGGGGGCGTATGTGAGCTGCATTTTGTATTACGATCCGCAACCAACAGAGTCTCCTTCAGGGTTATTATATTTTCCTGTCTAATTTGTATTATAGACAGATGCTATATTTTATTTTTAATTCCCCAGTAAATGCTCATGCACTTGTGATACCAGGTTTTGGGAATGGTTGTGAATTGTTTAAAAATTTAGTTGCTAAAAATATTTATCATTTACTCTATGAGTTTTATCTTTACTATTTCATTGAAGAAATGTTTATTTCAAAAATACTTAAAATTGGTAATTACGTTATTCGAATTATAGTTGGCTTGCCTGACAGTGGTGTCCGGCGCCATCACGGCCTTAAAGGATTTTGGATCGTAACAATTTGCATAAGAAAATTCATATTGTAATTTATTTCCAAGAAATATTAAACCAATAATACTCACGAAATTTCATAAATATTTCAAGTAACAATCACATCAAATTATCATATAAAAACAAATTCAACAATAAGGATTTAGGCATGGCAGACAGATGACTTAATAATTTTACACAATTTCCCAATTTACTACATAATAATGCCTAAGACTTTAATTCAATAAATTTTGTACGTATAAGCCCGAGTACGTACTCGTCACCTCGCGTACACGGCTTTTCACATTTTACAAATGGCATATAAGACTCAATGCCTAAGGGGTAATTCCTCCACTCGAGGTTAAGCAAGACACTTAACTTATTGAAGTTAGGCCGATATTCCAAAATAGCCTTCTTGCTTGAATTGACCTCCGGATAGCTCAAATCTATCCAAATTAATTGTATAACTTCATTAAAATTCATCGAAAACAATTCCGGATAATAATACGTCGACATAAAAATTTATTCTAAAAAGTCAACAAAAGTCAATGCGGGACTCGCCCCTCGGAACCCGACATAATTTTCATGAAATCCGAACATTCCGATACGAGTTCAACCATACCAATTTTATCGAATTCCAATAACAACTCAACCTCCAAATCTTAAATTTTCGTTTTTGGAAGATTTTACAAAAAATTTGATTTCTTCCCTTTAAATTTGAATAAAATGATGAATATAATTATAGATTCATGAAATATAATCACTTTAGGATATAGAACACTTACCCAAACCAAGCTTGTGAAAACTCCCTCCAGAATCGCCTAAATCCGAGCTCCAAAAATTCCAAAACAAAATGCCAAAAATGGCCAAGTTACATCCTTATGTTTCTGCCAAGTTTCGCACCTGCGGACTAATTTTCGCACCTGCACGCTCGCTTTTGCGAGCGAAATCTCTCTTTTGTGAAGGCCACTGCCAACAAACACATCGCACCTGCGGGATCATTTCCGCTTCTGCACATTCGCAGGTACGATGCAACATGCGCATCTACGCAAACAGCCGCTTCTGCGCCTTCCTTTCCCGCTTATGCGGATCCATAGGCGCGGGATTTTCTTCGCACCTGTGACCACTTCCATGCCCTTCCATCTTCGCTTCTGTAATGGCTCCCTCACTTCTGTGTGGTCGCACCTGCGCCCAAAATTCCGCAGGTGCGATCCCAACAGTTGCTGCCATTTTCCAGCAGCTTCTTCCAAGTCCGAATTGCTCCGTTAACTGTCTGAATCCACCCGACGGCCCCGGGACCTCAACCAATTATACCAATATGTCCCAAAATACAATACAAACTTAGTCGAGGCTTCAAACCACGTCAAACAATACCGAAATTACGAATCGCGCATCGAATCGAATTATAAGTTTTCAAATCCTCCAACTTCTATACTTTGGCCGAAACATATCAAATCAATCAGGAATGACCTTAAATTTTGCACACAAGTCATAATTGATGTAATTGAGCTATTCACATTTCCGGAATCGAAATCCGACCTCGTTATGAAAAATTCACCCTTCGGTAGAATTTTTCAAAAATCTTTTATTTTTCAACTTTTGCCAAAATGCATCGAATTGTCCTACGGACTTCCAAATCCGAATCCGAACATACGCCTAAGTCCGAAATCATCATACGAAGCTATTGACATCATCAATATTCTATTCTGAGGTCGTTTGCTCAAAAGTCAACTTTCTGGTCAACTCTTTCCATTTTAAGCTTCTAAATAAGAATTGTTCTTTTAATTAAATTCTGAATCTTCCGAAAATCAAACTCGACCACGCCTGCGGGTCATAATACATATTGCGAAGCTGTTCGAGACCTTAATCCACTGAACGAGACATAAATTCTTAAAACGACAAGTCGGGTCGTTACATTTAGACCACTACTTGAGGTTGGTATTTTCTCCGGATATGAGAATTCAGTCACGTGTTGTAGTGGTTCTCTTGAAATGAGTTAAGTATAAGGTTTCTATATGATGAAGTGTTTACCCTATTAGAAGGTTCCAGGTCACAAGCTTATGCATTCGCGGGAAGTTGGTCGCGTCCGCGAAGGGTAAGGCCCCCCATTGCTTCACGTTCGCGACTCAGCTATCGCGTTCATGTAATGACCCGGCCGGTCGTTTTGAGTATTATAACCATGTTTCCCCCATTTACTACTCAATTTATGCTTTATATTTGTTATGTGACTTGTCGGGGGTAATTGGTTCGGGTCCGGTGAGATTTTTGACTGATTTAGACCACCTAGTTCCAAGGTTTCGAAATTTAGTTGAAAAGGTTGACCAGATGTTGACGTATGTGTAGTGACCCGGAGAATTTTTGCTAAGGAAAATTAAGGTTTTGTGGTGTCGAGGTAGATCAATTAGTACAAAGGTTGCTCGGACTTTTTGGGTTGAACAATGCACCAGGAAGCAAAGGAAAATATTTGGTGGAAAAACGCGTTTCTACGGTCCATTATGTGACCGCATAATCACTATGCGGGCCGCATAATGGCCACAAAAGTGAGGCAGGAGAGGGCCAGTTTGGATGAAATCTGCGATCGACTATGCGACCGCATAACTATTCTGCAGTCACCATGCGACCGCAGAACAGGTATATGGGCCGCATAGTGACCGCATACACAGACATATGTTTGCCAGTATTAGGCACCGACTATGCGACCGATATGCGGTCCGCATAACCATTATGTGGTCGCATATGCGATCACAGAACCTGTTCTGGAGCTTCATTTTTCTGGTTTTATAAACCCGACCCCATTCTTATAAAATACTATTGGGGGTCATTTTGAAGGGTTTCATCTGATATTTTAGAGAGAGGTGAGAGCATTTTAGAGAGAGAAAGTGAAGACTTAGTCATTTATCCATCAATTTCTTGTTCAAGGTTTGA
>AWOL01S0022985.1:0-46514 GCA_000715115.1 Nicotiana otophora
CGACGGCGAGGGCTGGGCGGTGGCGACGCGGGGTGGGGAATGGGATTTATGTGAGGGAAATAGGGAAGGAGAGGGGAAGGTTTTGAGTGAGGGAAATAGAGAAGGAGAGGGAGAAATAAGAGAGAAATGGGGGTTCCCCGTTTTTCAATTCTGATTTCAGAATTACCGATCAAAGTTAGTCGGTAAATTTGGTCGTCACATTAAGTGTTGACCGTTTGACCAAAAACCGACCAACTTTGGTTGGTTTTTAAAAAAAAAATTAAATTCTTTTTTTTTGTATTTTTTTTCTTAAAATATTATAAACTATAAAAAAATATTATAAACTACAAGCATTTATTTTATTTAACTATGCAATTATTATAAATAATTATAAACTATAAGCATAATCTTTATAAATAATTATATTAACTATTTAATTTTAATAAATTATAATAGCATCTATCTAAGTAAATTTTCTAAGTTATAATTAAGTATGTGAGTAATTTCTCACACACACATATACACTATATTGTAATTGATGCTAATAACTTCTTTTTTCATTCGTTCATCACTAATAATGCATGACATAGATTAATCGATATATAGGTCGAGACGTTTTGATGAATCGTCGATTAATACTCATCGATACATCTAAGTAAGTTATAAGTCGATGAATCAATTTACAAATAGATATATTTGATGATAAAGTATATATACTAATGAGTATTTTCCCAAGTCTATCCCTAAAATTAAAGAACCCAACCTTGTGGTCCTAGCGCTTCGTGTTCTTATATATATACGGCTATACCTATATATACACAAACACACTTCACTGTAATACTTTAACTATATATATAGCTTGTTATAGTATATGTTAGTGTGTATATATATAGCTTGTTAAAGTTTGACCATGTTTGACCTATTAATTTAACTCGTTTACTTAATACTAATAGCTTCTTTCGTTTATTTAATTTGTGATCCATATATATATGTGTGTGTCAAAGATGTTTAGTATTAATTCTTTTATTTTTTATTCATTCATCACTAATAATGCATGGCATAGCTAGATTAATCGATATAGATCGAGACATTTTATTTTTACTATTAGTCGATATAGGTCAAACGTTTTGTTTTTAATATTCATCGATGCATCTAAGTAAGTTATAAGTCGATGAATCAATTTACAAATAGCATGTTATATATAGTATATGTTAGTGTATTTATTATTTGTATTACAAAATTGTTAACGAATTATATTTATATTATTTAGATAGTAAATATAAAAGTAATTCGAAAGTTTGACCAATGTTGACGTAATATTGATCGGTTATTTTGCTGAAAATAACAATTACCGATCAAAGTTGGTCGGTAAATGCTTCCCCTACATTAACCGACCAACATTGGTCGGTAATTTAAAATATAAATTCTTAAATATTATAAAAATTTTAAATAATAAAATAATTATTAAAATTTAAAAAATTGGATCCAGATTACCGACAAACGTTGGTCGGTATTTAGTTTTAAAAAAAATGTAAATTTTTTTTTTTCAGTTTCCGTCCAACCTGCACGGATTTTGGTCGCTTTTTTTGACCGACCAACATTGGTCGAAAATATTTGGTTGGTTTTTAACAGATTTGTAGTAGTGCGAGGTATATGTCCATACGATTTTGTCCAATAAAGATCCTTGAGCAACTGCAGATTCATGTCCGTCGTCACTTTCTACATCTATTTTAATATTAGGATGTCTCTCTCTGAATCTCACAGCTTTTGTTGAATAAAAGGGAAAGCCAAGCTGGAAATATGTTGTTACAACATCATAATGTTTCTGGTTAATGTGGAAAAAAAACAAATAAGCCGAATGAACAAATCCATAACATCATAAAAAATAGAACTTGAGATGCAACCTTGAAATGGTTGTACATGAATTTCTGAAATCAAGCACAGGTTTGAGATTAATTTATATGATAGTGTCTCAGGAACTGTAGGATCAGTTTCTCCTCTAGTTGACCAATATGAAGTCCCGCGGCTTACCCGGTCACTTGGTTCTAATGTATTCAGAATGCTTTCTTCAGGATAGTTGTCAGTGTTTGATGCAAGGATTGCATTTGTTAAACAATCTTTCCTTGTACAGTTGGAAAGTCCTTTTGCCATAAATGTATAAATCTATGATCCCACTCCAGACGTAGATTTTTCAGGCTGAGATACCACTTGTACAATTGTGCTTTTTTACTTTAATCATATTTGCAACACTTGATATTTCAGGGAATCTCCTTAAACACAGATGCTTACAAAATCCATTTCCAATCACTGCACAAAATTGTGTAGTCTGAACTCTGAAGTGAGATGGCATGGGAAAAAAATGAAAAAGTATGACAAAGACATAGAAACCCCTCTTCAATATTTCATGTGTGCAAAAGTTTGTCAAATAGTTTTGGCGAAGATAAACTCGTGATAGACTTGAACTGTTGGCAGAGGAAAAAGATACACTTATTAGGCCTATATATTAATAACTCAAAATAAAATAGAACTCTGAGTAGTAAGATGGAATCACTTGGCTGGATTAAATATACAAGTTTTGAATAATGACATTCCAAGTACCTTATCCTGCATGTATTTAGCACGTAATGCAGTTACAGGGCAGTTACTTGTATTCAATTGTAGACCTTGTAATGAAACAACTATGTTTTAGTGTTGGATTCTATCAGAGAGGCAGGCATATGTTCTACATATCAGTAGAAGGAAAAGCTAGTAAAATAAAGTAAATAAAAAGTGTAAGCATATGAGCCAATTTCCAATGATCATATCACATTGTAAATCTCTCTAGATAGCGAAAAAACACTTACCTTGTCTTTGCTCTGATCGTTTCTTGCCGGGATTTTTCTTCTTGAAGAGTTATTTGTTTTCTCTTGGTTTCTTCTCGAGCTGTATCATCTCTTATTCTCCTTTTTCAGTTTGAGATCTGCCCAACCAAAAAGAGCATAACAATAAGCCCGGTCTCCCCTTCTAGGGTGACCTCTACCCGCCTGACCCCTAGCTGGCGGTGCAGGTAAAGCAGCAACTGGAGCAGAGCTCATAGCTTGAATACCCCGCGGTGCCACAGCTATCCGGAGCCTGGGACAATCTCTCACCATGTGGCTAGTATCTCCACACTCAAAGCAACCTCTCCACTGATGTGGCTGTGGAAGCTGTCCGGCACGGATATTCTGGGACCCATGGATACTTGAAACACCGCGCGAAGTCTGAAATGCAAACTGGGACCCATAAAACCTCTACCATGATGTACCCTGGCTCCAAAATAGGGATCAGTAGATCCAAATTCAGAATGAATTTGGGTGAGAGGTTCTCCTTTAGAAGCTTAATTTGAAAATGTTGACTGATGTTTGACTTTTGTAGAAACGACCCCGGAACGGTATTTTGATGGCTCAATTAGGTTCGTATCGTGATTTTGGACTTAGGCGTATCACCGGAATCTATTTCGGAGGTCCATAGGTTGATTTCGTGTTGTTTTGCCGAAAGTTGGAAATTTAAAGGCTTAGAATTTTGATAAGTTTGACCTTAGGTTGACTTCGTAGCTATCATTTTTGGATTTCTGTTTCGAGACTTGGAATAAGTCCTTTTTGTCATTTGGAACTTGTCCGCAAAGTTTGGCGTCATTTCGAGTTGATTTGATAGGAATGGGGCGTGCGGTTGTGTTTTTAGAAGTCCTTGAGTTTCATGTTGAATTTATGTGTTTTGAAGTCCGATTCGTGGTTTCGGATGTTATTTTGACGAGTTGATCGCACGAGCGAGTTCGCATTATATTTTTAGACTTGTGTTGATGTTTGGTTTGGAGCCCCGAGGGCTCGGGTGAGTTTCGGACGCGTTGCGCTGTTAGAGTTTAAGCACTGCTGGTTTTGTGCAGAAGCTTCAGGTCTTGCAATTGCGAGAAACGAGTTGCAATTGCGATGTTTAGCTTGAGCCTATTGGGGTCGCATTTGCGATGGGGGACTGGGTAAGGTTGGTTCGCATTTGCGATCATTCTGATCGCTTTTGCGAGGTGTCACTGGTTCGCAATTGCGAACAATATGTCGCATTTGCGACTGTAGCAGAGGTTTGAGGGACTTCGCTTTTGCGATGGTTCTTCGCATTTACGGGGTTCGCATTTGAGAACCCCAAGTCGCAATTGCGACTAGACAAAAAGCAGAGGGACGGGATTTTTAGCCTCATTTTCATATTTTGGAACCCTCGACTCGGTAGGAGGCTATTTTGAAGAGGGATTTTCATCTACAAACTTTGGGCAAGTGATTCTAATCTATTTCTAATCATATTCCATCAATATATCTTAGATTTTAACATCACAATCATGTGAAAGGTTGTGAAACTTTGTCAAGGTTTTTAAAAATGAGAATTTGAGTTTTGCGAGTCGATTTGGACTCGAATTTTGAAACTAATCACATATATGAACTCGTGGGGTCATGGGTAGACGGAATATACCATTAGACCCGGATTTTGACCCGGCGAGCCCCGGGTTGACTTTTTTTGACTTTTTGGGGAAAGTGTAAAGATTAAAGCTTTATCTATTGTAATTGCTTTCTCTTGCATTTGTTGATGATATTAACTCGATTTTGGTTAGATTTGAGCCGAGCGGAGGTGTATTGTAAAGGAAAAGCTATTTTAGAGTGTTGATTGAGGGCTTTTGAGGTAAGTATCTTGCCTAACGTTGTGTGGGAGAAACTACCCCGTAAGGATTGGTTTGTTTGTACTATTTGAATTACGTGAAAGACGTGTATACGAGATGACGAGTGTGTACACGGCTTACACGTGAAAATTTGACCGACCTAGACTCTTAGGTTCTCATGTATATTGAAAATGAAGTTGTCTCTTCATGTTATGCCCTCCATTGCTAAATTTACCCTTACGTGTTTTATTTGAAGTTTATTGATTCATGTCCTACCCTTGTTGCCAAATATACTCTTATATAACCTTAATTGAAGTTGTTGCCTCTTTTATTGCCGTGTTATCTCTTCCGTAATTGCTTAACTTTAATTGAAGTTATTGTTATCCTTTCCATTGTTGACTTATCCTTATTTGGAACCATTGTTACATGTTATCTCTCTTATCGTTTAGTTGTACCTATTTGGAATCATTGTTACATGTTATGTCTCCTATCGTCGAGTTGTACTTATTTGGAAACATTGTTACATGTTATCTCTCTTATCGTTTAGTTGTACCTATTTGGAATCATTGTTACATGTTATGTCTCCTATCGTCGAGTTGTACTTATTTGGAAACATTGTTACATGTTATCTCTCTTATCGTTTAGTTGTACCTATTTGGAATCATTGTTACATGTTATGTCTCCTATCGTCGAGTTGTACTTATTTGGAAACATTGTTACATGTTATCCCTTCAAATGTTGGATACCGTTGTTACACATTATCTCTCCCATTGTTGAGTTATTCTTGTTTGAAACCATTGCTACTTGTCATGTCTTTCATTGTGAGCTCGTTCTTCCGTTTCTTTATGTTTTGTAATTCTTGTGTTGATTTACTTGTCGTACTCTCGTATTATTGTTGTTGTTATTGTTGTACTCAGTGTTGTTGAGTCGAGGGCTATGTGTGCTTGGGGAATTGTAATTGTTTTGAGGGAATGTGTTGGCATATGGGCACATGTGGTGCAAGTCATTATATTGTGTTGTTATATTTTTGGCACACGTGATATTGTTGCTAGGATTGTCGGGGTATTCGCATGTGAGTTGTCCGTGCTATTATTATTGATAATTGTACATGAAGCGTGACAAGGCGGGCTATATATATACACATATGTGGGTTTGCGCATGTAGCGAGACAAGGCGGGTTATGCGCGTGAGGCGAGACAAGGCTGTAAGGCCCCGTAAAATATTTCCTAAAAACCGGGGTTTCGTGATGCCGGGGTAGGCGTATAGGTTAATAATAGCAGAAATTCTTCGAACTTTTCCTTAAAAACGGGGTTCGGACTTTTTGGATTGAATAGTGCGCTGGGGAGTTAAAGGAAAATATTTTGCACAGTAGGCATTTCTGCGGCCCATTATGCGGCCGCATAATCACTCTGCGAGCTGCAGAATGGCCGCAGAGTGAAGCAGCTACTTGGGCCATTTTTTATGACAATTACGCGGCCAGTTATGCGACTGCACAACCATTTCGCGGGCCGCACTTTTGTCGCACAATCAGCCTTAAAAGTTTTGTGAAGGGAGGTTCTGCGGCGCATTATGCGACCGCAGAACAGGTCTGCGGGCCGCATAATAGCCGCAGAGTGAAGCAGGCAAGCCCAGATTCAAAGGCCATTTTTCGCGATCATTTCGCGGACCGCAGAATCATTATGCGGTCGCATATGCGACCGCAGATCCTGTCCTGGGGCTTCATTTTTGGGTTTTTGTAACCCGACCCTACTTCGATAAAATATATGCCATAGTCAAATTTGAGGGAATTTCTGATACTTTTAGAGTGTGAGAGAATACTTGGTGTGGGGGAGTAACCTTCAACCTATTATCCATCAATTCTTGTTCAATCATTGAGGATTAATAAAGAAAGTCTTCATCCTAAAGGTGAGAATCTATATCCTAGCTCTCAATTTTGAAACGTTACAAAAATGGGATAATTAAAAAGACAATCCTTGGGTGGGGGTTGTTATCTTGCATGCATGCATTCTCAGTTAAATTAAACTGTAAGAATATGTAGTAGTGATTAAACTTCGAAACCTGGGTACTCCAAACATGTATAGAGTGAAGAAGAAACATTAAAAAAAATCTTTTGCAATTTTTCATTATAAAAGAATCATCAACTTACTTATAACGCTAATGATCCCGTGAATAATACAACTTTATTTGCTCATCTACATAAAAATGATTAATTTAACAAAAAAGAATATACTACTACTTATTTTCCTTTGCAAAATAATGAATATAGTAATCTATAGTGAGAATAATATATACAAATCTATTTCTTACTACATCATTAATGTAACCTTGTTTGTCCGGGTGTTTTTGTTTTGTCAAATACCTACCATATTCATGTGTGTTTTTGTTTTATCAAATAGCTACTGAGGGTATATAGCTCGATGGGCAAAATTAATTGAAGTAAAGTTCTTGTCCTTTTGGGTGGAATATAGCTTTACATTCTGCCCCAACAACTACAGCTGGAATCTTTTCGGCTTAACAGAATGTGGTATTTTTGAGTGGCCAACAACACATTATTCAGGTTTGGCCTTTTCTTTAACACAAATAAAATAAATGAAGTAAAAGTACCAAAATTTCGTATAATTTCTCTCCAAATCCTAAAAGCAGTTGATTTATCAAACAACAGGAGAATAGAGCTTAATCATTACACCAGGCAAAATAAAAAACAGAAAATTCAACAAATTAAAGGAAGAAAATATGAATATCCATCCAGTTATGTAAAATGAAGATTCTTTCAAAACTTGCCTTATCATATTCACATTCTAATAGTAACATATCATCTTCTTATTTTCTCATATTTGCATAAAAAAATCTGATTGATAACACAATATTGCTTGATGACAGATTCATTCAAAGATAACGTCAATAGCATTTATCAACCAATGTAATAGCTCATTTGCTAAAAAAATATTGGTTAATTTTATACTACCTGCAAATGCAATTTCATACCTTTTCCATGTGACAGAAGAGTTTCAATAATTACACTTTAGGATAATTAGAAAGTGTGCCAAGTCAATTATAATAAATCTTAAAATATTTTGATCAAAGAATGACAAAATTTATTGAAAAGTCAAAAGATGATAAGAGAAGCAAACCTGGAAAGTTTTTCTTGAGTAGCTCACCAACTACAAGGAAAACTCAAGGAGAAGTTTAGGGCTAATGTTTCATAGATCCACAAGAGACGAGACTTAAAGAGTCAAAACAGATTTTGACGAAATTGAGAAGTAGCAAGTAGCAAAAGAAATGAAACATACAGATTTGTAGACATATCAGGCTTGTCTTTGCTTTCGGAATGCATTTGTTTTGCTCTCTTTTTCATTTTGGCTTTTCCAAGTATTACATTTATCATCACGTACATATTATATTTCTCTGAAGAGAAAGCAAAATTTTTTGGAACAACTCCTACAAACATCATGCTACTAAAATGTAATATGCTTTACCTATACGCAACATTCGAGTAAAAATATATTAGCCCTCCATCTTGCACCAAGAAACAATTAGAATGATTAATTAATTGTCACCAGTTACAGTTTGCAATGACCGCGGAATATCCAAACAAGGTTAATAATTCAGCGTACAACCATTCATCAGTCTTGTTTAACAATTCTTTATTTTAGGTAAACACTAAAGAATGAATAAGGTTATGTAACTGGAAGAACAAAGTTAAAGAAAAACAGAAGCCACTACAGATATAGATGTAAAACACCAGGAAAGTAAGATATTAGATATACTGGTATTTCCATTAAAATCTTCTATAGATACAGGATGCAATTTTGTAACTGCAACTTTGAAACTTCAAAGTTTTTATAGATAATTCAATTTGTAGTATTAATCGCAAAGCTTACCTAGAAAAGGTACCAATGGAGAGCGTGGAAGCTGGAAAAGGCAGGGAAAACAATCCTAAATGGGGATCTCAGGCAACACGAATCTCAGAAGAAAAAGCAGAGGATTAGCGAAGCAGATAGAGAAAGAAGAAATTACATAAATGAATAATTCAATCACTTTTTATAATTTAAAAAAAAAAAAAAAAACAATCATATTAGATAGAGATCAAGATGCAGTTGAGATGAAAACAAATGGAAGATGAAAATACCTGTTGGTTAACATTAGAGATACAAACAAAGTATATTCTGCTGAGGAATCACCCACTTCAGAGCAAAAGACTTAGAGAATCGTTTTGTAGTAAGAAACATCACACGATTGTCTTTTGAATGATTTCATCGTAAACTATGTTACAGGTAGAATGATCATCATCGCTAGTCAGGGTGGGAGGTAGAATCAACAATTTCACACAGTTCGAAAACATAAAGTTGGCCGTGGGAAAATACAGATTCACGCAAATAAATTCCCACAAAATACCCTGCGCTTTATTTATAGTCATAGCAAAGCACTATCTTACTGGAAATTGTGTTCTCTTGAATTGAACACGCAATTTTTCATCATTTGATGATAATAATGGTATTCTTGGAATAAATACATGCGTATTCTTGAAATCGCCTGCTGCAATCTTAGCACTTAGAACATGAGTTTTAAATTCACAACAGTTTAGTCGCGTGCCATTGCATAAACCTTCATATGAATTTAAGTTTCGTAATAACATAATTGGACAATTCTTTTTCAAAGATAATATGTACGGAGGCAAACCTGCAGGATTTAAAGTATGCAATAGATCTTCAAATTATGATTGATTGTTAGATTCAATGGTCTCATCAATAACAACAAATGTTCTTGCTTTTCCTGGAAATTGATCAATAAGCATATCGTTGATATCATCGACAAAATTATTTTTTGTTGTCAAAATTACACGGGAGTCTGTACAAGAAGCGTCATAACCAGATGAATTCAAATATGGATATGTCACTGTGAATAGTTTATCTAAAGATTCTCTTTCAGTTGTGAAAGGCACAATTAAAGAATTTGGTACTTCAATGTTGTTTGTTGCGTTAAGACGTTCTTGTCCATTCCCAATTCTTAGCAAATAATCACAGAACGCTGGATCTGTTTTTGCCCTCATATTCTCAGATAATTGAATTTTTTCTAGCTTGGCCCAAATGCTGGAATATAACAAACTTTGATTAATGAAATCTTCCTTTTTTTTCATTTCTCACAACGGGAAGAGTTTGTCTAAAATCACCCCCAAAAATAACTACTTTTCCATCGAACATTACATTTGTATCCATGAGATCTTTTAGTAGCAAATCAAAAACTTCTAGCATTCTTTCATTTGCCATAGATGCCTCATCCCATACAATCAATTTTGCATCGTGAATTAAACTCGGAAGTGCGCTTTGTTTACTAATATTGCAGCTGGCATTCTCGTCAATATCAATAGGAATTTTAAAGCGTGAATCTGCAGTACGCCCATCAGGGAGAATAGAAGCAGCGACACCAGAAGTCGCAGTTGCCAAAGCGATATATCACATACACTGTACAGTTGCTAGTAAAGCACAGTATAGAAAAGTTTTTCCAGTTCCTCCTGGACCGTCAATGAAAAATGCGCCCGCTTTATTGGAAAATACTATGTTGATAATTACATCATATGTTTTCAGTTGATTTTTATTTAGTCTCTTATGCAACAGTACCTCGTCTTCACTGACAATAATAGTTCTTTCAAAGTGAATCTCTTTTGCTTCTTTCGCTGCTGCGGAAGGCCTAATAGTTTGTGGGATGAGTTCATATTCATTAAAATTATGATCCATAGAATGCAAAATATCATTAATATGGGTCAGAACTTGATATCGGATTTCTTTTGTTTCAATAGTCCGTAACACTTTATAATCTTCAGACATAGACTCTTCAAATTGCTGCCATAGTTCTCTTGGATTGGTAGGGTTGCAGTGTACCAATAATATAGCAAACAAACGCCTTAAACTATATGGCATCTGATAACTTGTTGTTTCAGACATGCATTCCGTTAAACTGTTATCACACTGTAATAATTCTCTTTTCTCCGCAAATTCTCTAAATGTAGTACAAGGTTCTCCATTTACCACAAGAAGATCCTCGTACGATGTCGGCCCACGCACATGCATCAATAACAATCTAAGATAATATCATTCTCCTTCTGTTGGATGACATGTTACAACGCGACCAACAGCACAACGACGCTGTCGAAGTGCCCAAAATTTATTGCTGGAGGACCACCAAAGTATTCAGGAAATTCTCTGTACAATAAGTTCAGCTTCATGGCATTCTTATTTGTTTTGTTCATATAGAAGAATTCGGTCAGCATAGTTTTTTAATCATGGAATTATTTACAATCGTAATTACATCCATATTTTTCTTGAAAGAAACAAGTAGTTGTCCATCAAGATGCAGCTAAAGACGATAAATATTAGGAGATATTTCGCTAATAGGAAAACGAAAGAGACGCCATACAGCTTCCGGAGGTGATACTATCTAGCAGACCGATATTCATTTACCTCATCTATTTCTATATTCACATCATTATTCTTTACAGAAAATGCAATTTTGTCATGTCCTTTACAGATGTACTTATAAAGGTACTTCACAACTTTGATATCAGAGCAAACTTCAACATTTATGTGGCAGTTGAATTTACCGAGTAAATACGGATTGTATGGAACGACCCAAGAGTTATCTAAGTAATGACCTCTTACTTTCACAACTTCACTTGTATTTCGTCTGCTATAAATTGGATAAGAATCATTTCCTTTTGATGTTTGATGAGCAAACATTTTCGGACATTTGAACTTGCAAGAACCCGTTTTTTTCCTCATACAGGAATTTGTTGGGTCTAAACTACCACAAGGACCGTGCATCATATGCTTAAGAAGAAGCTTACGCAAATCTGAGTCTGCATTAGCGTCTGGTAATTCTGCCCTAATTATTTCATCGTATGCTTCAGCTGTCAACAGTTTTTAGTCATTCTGTAATATAATAAGAAAATGAGCATGAGGTAAACCTCGTTTTTGAAGCTCAACGGTATACATAAAAGCAGCAACTTTTCCAAAGATATTTCGTTTTAGAATATCCGTCTTCAGCTCTTCTATTTTGGCCCTAAATACGCGACTAATCAAATCAGGTCTATTTTGAGCCTAATCGCTAGGTGCTAAATGTTCCTCAATTTCTGGCCAAGTTGGGTTACATGTCATCATTATAAATAGATCGGGCTTTCCAAAATACTGCACTAACGCAATAGCGTCCATATAACGCTGACGCATATCTCTAGGCCCTCCTATAAATGAAATTGGCAGAAATGTTTATTTTCCAACATTAGAAGCATCTCGTTCACCATGTTTTAAAATGTCAAGAAGTCCTTTTAACATATCCATTCTGAACAAATCTTGATTGAAGAAAACAAAATCCAATCTTTGAGTCTCCAATTTTATATATTCATCAACTGAATATTGTTGAAGCAATCTCCTTGTATGTAGAAGTTCATCTTCATCATCGTTTCTCATCTGGAGCTTGTAACTATAGTATTCACGAACTAAAACTGTATCTCTCTTTCGTTTTCCTTTTTGCATAACTTGATCTTCCATATCAAGATATCCGTCAACATATGTGAAATTTTTTATATTTGGTAATTATTCCAAATCAGACAAAGCATAATTTTTAGGCGTATTTTCTTCCCCGTGAAACTTTCTAATACCACAATGCCACCCACTTTGGCCATACAGAAATAGTAAAGGATACTGTAAAGGATCATAACACCCAAAATAGTAGTTCACTCTTTGCGTTCTATTGCTGTGAGTATAAATTTGAACGTGCGATACATGAATAGCACCAACACCATTCTCATCAACCCATATTGCTGCAACCTCAGTAGTACAAGTTAAATATTCGTTGATCCAATCCAGAGTTACATTTAAGTGCGATGTGACAATTCTGTAAGTTCGAAATCTCAGATAAAGTTCGTTAAAATATAGAATATGGATTATCTTTTAGTGTGTCTATCAATTCCCACACTATTAATTCATCTATTTTATTAGAGAAAGCCATTCTATTTGCAATCTCATTATCGTTATCATAAAAGTACAACTGCAAATTTTTAGGCCTTCTCTCTGCAGGATATAAATCATCTATAAAGTGATACATTTGACCTTGAACTCTGAATGTATATATACCATGATTTCTTTTGGCTAAATCTTTATCGTAATTGACACAAGTGAGGTAAAAGCAAACATATTATTATATGTTCTAATGTACGTCTGGAAGTGCTTGCATTTTGCAGAAGATCCTAGAAATAAATTTCTTAGTGCAGGTGGCATTCTATGATAAGTCAACTTAACTGTACCGTTAGCAAAACAAAATGAAGGTAATTCATACTAAAATTTTTTGGCCGAGCAGAATTCACATTTTGGCACTTTTTTAAGTGGAAAATACTCGGAGCGTAATCGGATATTATTAGGCATATTTCTCTTTTTTCCATAACCAGTATTAGTCAATTTTTTCTTATTCTTTACATGACCTGCATACGCCAAACAGACTTAAGCAATGGAAAAAATTATGAAACAACAAATAGTAAAAACGCTATGTTATGTTCATACTAACCGTCAGCCAAAATCGTCTCAAAGGATGTAGCACTTGACTCATTTGAGGTGCCAGATGTAGAACCTGGTGCAACGCGATTATGGATTAAACATTTGAACATAGCAGATGTAGAAACGTCAGTGATCAAGGTTGCATGATTACCTTTTTCGAAAACATGAAAAGGGTACAGCACATTTTTCTGCTTGCGAAGCACATCAGGTGACGTAAAAACTTCACATTCAGTCACTGTTGCAGGAAACAATTGTTAACAAACATGAGAATCGCATGGGCATAACTGTTTTGCATGCGCACTCATACGTGTGTATGTGTGTATATATATATGTGTGGGAAAAGACAGATAGTGAATTTAATATTCTAACCTATTTTTGACATAGAACAAGAGGATCCAGCAGCGAAATTACCCTGCATTACGGATGCTAGTTCAATAGGATTGACAGAAGTTTTACTTGCGAGAAGACGATTAGTTGTTGTCTCTCTTTTTTTCAGACGTCGTTGCAACAGAAGCGCATTCTTTTCAGCCATGGTCATATCGTTGTACACTTCACGTCGTTTGGCTTTGTTAGTTCATTAGTCTACAAGCATATTCTGAGAACATATTCTCTTTGTTAGTTCATTAGCCAGCTCTCTTTGTTAGTTCATTAGTCTACAAGCATATTCTGAGAACAAAGAGGATAACAGGACAAATAACGAATAGAGTTGAGAGGACAAACAAAGTCAAGTGATAAGTAAAAGCAAAGCAGCAGGAACCGATTAATTCTTAAGTTTACTTGTTCATTTTCATATCATTTTACCAATGCGGTTTGACTTAAGATGCTAAAGAATAATATTATTTCACTTCAAACAACACTGACTGATTTTTAATTGAAAGTATGTACTAATATTTAGGGGAAATGAAACTTCAGAAGTAGATACGATGTTCTTTCTCAACTTTTTTTGTCCGAAGCACACTTAATGAAGATAAAGGATCGCAGTTCAGTACATCGACCAATTCAGATCATCCATATATCGGCTTCTTGTTTGCTCTTTTCCTTCATTCTCACAGTTATAGTTACAAAGGTTTCAACAGGTGCATCTCATTTAGTGCTAAACTTTTCCTCCGTTTTCCTTTATCATATTTCCTTTATTGTATACTTTTAAATTATCACCAACTATAATATCATGTCTTCTGAAATTCTTTTCTTTAAATTTCTTTCAGGAACAACTTGAAGAAAAATAAGAAAATTCAACAGAGGATAAAACTTCGGATGATTTAAGGTAAGTGGATTTGTCAAGGATTTGTACCAATTAAACTTGTGGGCAAACTTGAAGAAGCAGAACAAATTACAGAGAGATGGAAATAGAATGCCATCAAAATTACCAGATTATTCTTCGCTCAAGCGAGCCAAGAAATTAAATTCGAAGACAATAATAGAAATCGAGTAGAAAGTCTGATTCATTGAAAAACATTTCTCAAACACATATACAACAAAGGCCCCTATTCTGAAGGAAATGCACAGAAGTTGAAGTGAAGGAAGAGAAAATCCAGGCAAAACCTAACTAACCTGATAACCGTTTCAGAGCCGCAAGAGGAAAGACCAGAAGAGACAAAGAAAAATTGAAGAGGAAATGAGAAAGTCATGAAAATCCGAAGAAAGAGCAGTTGGAACCTTCAGTCTGAGTTGAGTTGCATATATATGGACGTGGCAGAGATTGAGAAATAAACGATAACACGTGTAGCTGAAATAATCAAAATTCCCAAACTACCCTTACTACCCCAAGCTCCTCTCTTAGTCGCTTCTATAATAGTAGTAATGAAATTGTTTGCTGCATGCGGGGTGATGCATATAGGAGGTGATGAGCGTATATGCATGTTTTAGGATTATCCATGCTCAAGGTTGATTATATGCTTCCTGGTGCCTTGTTAAATTTTGTAATCTTCTTGACTTATATTTCATTTGTTTCTAAAACTACATGAGTACAATATTCATGCTAGAAATCATGTTTAGGATTATGACATCTTAAATGATCATGAAGGGCTATTCTTTAAATTGTTGATATACCTGATTTGATTGTAGTCATGCCTTATATCACGAACTCATATATGTACTCGTTATTCTTGTGCTACTTGAGCTTCTCTATTTATATTAACGATCATAATTGGAGCTTTGGGGTGATGTTTGGTATTTTCGTGCAGTGGATATGATATTTCTGGCACGATGGGTATCTCCGTGCAGTTTGATTTGAGATTTGCACGTTTATAGTCTCCATGTTTTTTGATAAGATTGGGAGTTTGACTTTACGTTATGGTTGTTTGTTCTTAGATACATACATGCATTCTACCTTGGTTGCTCCTACTGTAACGAACCAACTTGTCATTTTGAGCATTTGCATTCCGTTCGGCTGTTTGACATCTTGAGTAGCTTCATATGATGTATTATAACTTTCGTGAATCGTCGGTTTTTATTTTCAGGTGATTCGGGAATGATGTAGAAGAATGATTCTCAACTAGGAAGCTTTAAGTTAGAAGAGTTGACCAAATTTGACTTTCATGTATTTGACCTCGGATCGGATTTTTGATAGTTTTGTTAGGTCCGGATGGTGATTTTGAACTTGAACGCATTCCCGGATTTGCATTTGGATATATCTGGAAGGTTTTAGCGTTAATTAGCAAAGTTGGTAATTTCAAGGTTTGAAAAGTTCATAGGTTTGACCGAGAATTAACTTTGATGATATTGGGTTCGGATTATTGTTCTGAGAGTTGGAATAGGTTTGTTATTCACTTGAAACTTGTATAAAAAATTTGAGGTCATTCTAAGTTGATTTGATATGATTCGGCACGAGATTTGGAAATTGAAAGTTCAAAACTTCATTAAGTTGGAAGTTGTTATGTGTGATTTGAGGCCTCGAATAGATCTGTATTATGTTTTGGGACTTATTGGTATATTCTGATTGGGTCCCGAGGGGCTCGGGCAAGTTTCGGACATGGTTTGGATCATTTTGGAACTTATTGGTTAATGCTGGTTTTGGCTAAGTTCTGGTGTGACAGCACCTGCCGAAATTTGGGTGCAGGTGCGTAGCCGCAGATGCGGTAGTCATAGCCGCAGAAGCGCAAATGGAACTAGGAGCAGGAGTCCGCAGAAGCGGGAATTGGAGCTCATCTGTGGTACCGCAAAAACGAATATTGTGATCGCAAAGCTAAGAAGTGCATAGAAGCGCGATTTGGTGTCACACCTGCGCTTGCACAGAAGCGGGGCTTTTGCGCAGGTGCGGAAGGTCGGACTTCCAGTGGTTCTCGCAGAAGCGTGATTGATACCGCATAAGCGGTGGTCGCAGGTGCGACAATGTGATCGCTTATGCGGGAATGCCTGGGCAGAAGCTATATATCGAGGGATTGGTCATTTATTTCATATTTTTGAGATTTAGAGCTCGATTTTGGGCGATTTTGAAGAGATTTTTCACCATATGGATTGGGTTTCGAGCCGTTTAGAGGTTGATACGCGGGGGATGGCATTTCTAAAGTGTTTTTTAGCTTGCTCGATATTTGTTTTGTCTTGTTTGAGCTAAGTATCCTATCTAAACTTGGTTGAGGCACTAGTTGCCAGAGTTATTTGTGATAGCTACATGCTATAGGTGTGCATATGTGTGGGATTTGAGCCTATGTGCGAGCACCGGGGTATTTATCCTTGCTCGGGATAGCGCTTAGGCTATGATATGCCTAGAATTGACTGTTAAGCTTCAAGCTATAATGATTCCCATATTTGTAACAATGTTGTGAACTATTTGATCCATGTTTGAGGCTACAGAGAGGCTAGTTCTCTGAATAAACTTGGTAATTGCCATTTCTGTGATGCAATTGCCGATTTGAGCTGTGATAGCATACTTTGCACATGCCTACACGTTATATGTTATTATACTAGTCCAGGAGCATGAAATTTGATATTTATTCATCAAATACATATATTCTTGTATACTTGCTTCTGTGTGATATGATTTGGACTGGATGCTTATGACCACCTCGGGCGAATTGTGTTGTTATGCATGTGACCACGTTGGGCGGATTGTGTTGTTATGCATATGACCACACCGAGCGAATTGTGTTGTTATGCTTGTGATCACGTCGGGCAAATTATGTTGTTATGTCTGTGACCACACTAAGAGGATTGTGTTGATATGCTTGTGACCACCGGGCGAATTATGATATAGCTTGTGACCACGTCGAGCGGATCCATCACATTGAGCATGTGACCACGTCAGGTTGATTATGAGCATGTGACCATGCTGGGCTGGTAGCATGTTGAATTGGCCGTGCTTGCATGCAGATAAGGATCCATCCCCCCTAGAGTTACCCTCATGTTTCTCTCTTGATGGTATACACGTGGATTGTGAGAAATCGATGGGTTTCAGGTTGATGTGAGCTCTAGGAGATCTGGTTACTATATTTGGATCGGGTTGCGCGCCGCAACATACTGATATTTGGTTATTGCATTTCATCTTTACTTGCAATTTCCTTGATTGTTTTCCTGATTTACTTACATATCTTCTTTATATGTTGTATTGTTGACTGAGTAGAACACTTTAAAAACAATAAATTGTGAGCATCAGAGTGGTTTTTACCTGAGATTTCCTGATTTGATCATATATATGTTCTATGCTTGTTGAAATTATGAATTGTATAGGTGTTGGTGAGCATCATTTATAGTTCTTCTTTTACCTCGCAGAGGTTAGTTTTGATACTTATGGAGTACATGAAGTCGGTTGTACTCATACTATACTTCTGCACCTTGCGTGCAGATCTTGGAGTTGTTGCTGCTGTGTATTGCAGGAGCTGGCATTGAAGATGTACCCGCGTTCCAGTTATGGCTATAACTTGTCCTTGGTAGCTTTAGATTCGAATTTTGTTCATGTACATTCCAAACAGATGTTGTAATTATTTCAATTCAGTTTTGTAAATATAAATCTTAGTGGCTCATGACTTGTACTACCAGTCCTTGGGTTGTTATATAAAAGTTCAGTTATTTCATCATTTGTTTCTCATTTATCTCATTTGGATTGTGTTATTGTTAATTGGCTTACCAAGGGGGTTAGGTTAGGTTCCATCACGACTAGTTGAATTTTGGGTCGTGACACCTACATGCTTTCCTATCTTATTTTCCATTATCACATCTATTTATCCTCCTTGGTCTACATCTATGTTTTCTATCTTGTTTATCGCTATCACATATATGTTCCCTACTTAGCTTATTACTATCACATCTATGTTTCCTGCTTGGTTTGTTATTGTTATGTCTATGCTTTTTACTTAGTTTATCATCGTCCCATATGTTCCTTCTACCTTAATTATTGTTGTTATACGTGTGCCTTGTACCTTAATTATTGTTGTTATACTTGTGCCTTCTACCTTATTTGTTGTTGTTACGTATATGCCTTCCGCCTGTTTGATAAGGTTACCTGGTTAGGTTGTTGGTTTGGTTGTATTGTTTTGTGTTGATTAATATAATGGGATCGGGTGTACGTCGCACAGTGTTATATGGGACTGGGTGTACGTGCACAATATAGCTATTGGATCGGGTTACACGCCATAACAATATTATGATCGAATTGGACTTCGCGCCGCAACAGTGTTGTGAGTTGTTTACATGTGAATGTATATCTATCTATTCGTTTATGCAACTGCATGCACTTATTCTCACATGCTTTTTAGACGTTTTCCTATATATGCATGATTCTTGTTAAAGAACCACTTTCATGCTTCCTATTAGTTTGCTACTGTCACATCTATATTTTACTATCATGCTTGTCACATGCCTTTATTTGTTTCACACATTTACTTGCTACAGGTCTTTATTTGACACATGCATTTATTCGTTGCCTGACTTTACTTGTTACATGCCGTACTCATCTCATGCCTTTACTTTCTCTATATCTTTGCTTGCTTCATGCCTTATTCTCATATTGTATATTAGATCGCGTGGCTACTTGAATGTTCACGTGTTAATATTGTTGGAGTTCTTGACGGAATATATGTGTGAGACTAATTTTTTTAGATATTGGATTGTCTATCACATCTTGTTCGTATTCATATGTCCAATTATGTGTATTCGTCCTCTTTTTATGTTATATTATTCCATACGTGGTTGCTTGTTGGGTGTAACTATACGAATTGGTATGTTGGATCACTGTACGCCGCACAGTATGTGATGAGGATCGGGTTGCAGCCGCAACAGTTTCATGTCTAGATGGGTTGATGCCCCAACATATATGTTATGAGTTTTGGTGTTTGTCATGTGAAGTTGTCCCCCTTCGTGGTTTGGTTATGTTGGTTTTAGATATCGTTTTGTACCCATTAAATTGAGCTTTAAGGAAGGTTTGGTTATTTTTATTTAAGAAACATGATTATTACTTCTTTCATTGAATCCATTTACTGTTTTTCCGCATATATTCTTGTTGTTACTTTTGCTATTTCGCTTGCTATCTCTATGCTTATAAACTGCACAGATATATTAAGTGAGTATCTTTTGATTTAAATATATTGCCACTACTTTACCGAATTGAATCAGGATACTTACTGAGTACATGGGGTCAGTTGTGCTCACACTACACGTCTGCACCTTGCGTGCAGATATTGGGACCTTAGCAGCTGCGGAGTTCTAGGCTAGCATTACAGATGTACCAACATTCCGGATATAAGCTACCACTAGTTCATGGTAGTATAGGACATAAATTTCAGTTGATGTAACTTTCAAACATATGATGTATTTCTTCTTTCTAACATTGTAAACTCAATCTTAGTTGCTCATGTATTGTACTACGAGTTCTTGGGATTAGTGGTATGCATTTCCACATTCTTACTTACTTTATTGAGATTATTCAGTTTTTATGGTAATTTGTGTTACTTGGTTTACCTAGCGAGTTGAGTTAGGTGCCATCTCGACTTGGTGGGATTTTGGATCATGACATTAAAAGGCTTATTAGAGATCAATGTATGTGTCTTACTAGCGATACATGAACATCAATTCAAAATTTGTCTTTTATGGTCTTACTTCCCATTAGATTGATGATGAATGGAATTTGAAAAAAGAATTCTTAACTTTTTTCTTACTCCAGATCTTAAGGGTGAGATAATTGCTAAGGGAATTGAGGCGTGTTTGTTAGATTGAAGGATTGAAAAATCATTTACAGTGACGCTAGATAATGCAAACAACTAATGATGTTGCATTTAAATACTTGAAAGGGAGGATTAATGATTGGAAAGGTGTCATCTTGGAAATAATTTTTACAAGTTAGGTGTAATACACATATCCTAAATTTGATTATAAAATAAGGATTGAGTGAGCAACACGAGTCTATTTCTAGGGTGGGTATGGATGTGAAATATGTTAAGTCTTCTCCAGCAAGATCGACTTTCTTTAAGTCACATGTTGAGAAGGTAAAACTAGACACTCATGGCCTTTTGAGTTTGAATATTAAGACGAGGTGGAACTCTACATATTTGACGTTAGGTACTGCAGTAACATTTAAAAAATCCTTTCAAGAATGTATGTTGATGATCATAAGTTTTTTAACTATTTTCTAGAATTGATTGGAATGGCAGGGTATCCATCTTCAGAAGATAGGCAAAATATGAAAGTTTTTTTCAAGTTTCTTGAAAGTGTTACCAAATCACATTGAAATTTTCAGGAACTTCATATATTACCTCTAATTCTTTCTTTCATGAGCTTTTTAATCTTTAAAGCTTAATTGTCCAATATTCTTATGGGGTTGATTCTATTTTGATTAATATGGCTAAGAGATGAAACTTAAGTTTGATAAATATCAGGTTAATTTTGAGGATATGAATATGTTGTTATTTGTTGTTGTTGTTGTGTTAGATCCTCGGTACAAAATGAAGTATGTGAAATTTCTTTTTGCAAATTTTATTTTCCTTTGGAGGAAAACGGAACGTCTCCCAAAGTGGTGGATACTTTATCTCGCTTATAAGCACTATGGAGATTCTATTTTCGGGACTTCTAATAAAAATATTTGAGATCAAATTATTGTGAGTCAAACTGATGCAACGCATAGTTGTGATGTGTGGCAATCTCAATGGGAGAAATTTCTTGAAGATGAAAATAATATTGATAATATGACTAAGCTTGAGAAGTATTTGATAGATGGTGTGTAAAAGAATAAAGATTTAAATGTCTTGGCTTGGTGGAAAGCTTCATCGGAAAGATATCCAATTGTCTCTAGGAATGCAAGAGATGTGCTAGGTATTCCTACGTCTAGTGTTGCCTCGGAATCATCTTTTAGCACCGATGGTCGGATTCTTTATTATTATCGAAGTTCTTTATCAACAAAGACAGCTGAAGCTCTTGCTTGTTGTTAACAATGGTTGCGGTCATCATCTAAAGAATGCAAGCTTGAAAATCTTTTAGAAGAAATTCAAAAACTTGAGATTTTATGAAAAATGTAACTTTATACAATTAACTTTACGAATACTTTTATATTTTTAAAGATGTAATGCCTAATATGGTCATTCTTTTCCCATAATATCCGGATACTGCTTTGAGCATTGACTAGTTTGGAGCTTAAGCTAAGGAAGATATGAAAGTAGATGTGAAAGTAATCTTTATGAAGATAAAAAAAAGTAGATGTGAATATGATATTATGGATTCTCTCATTTTTTAGGTTTAAATACGTAATATTAAATTTTTAATGAACAAAATTTTGTACTTTGGAACTTCTATTTTGACTTGTTCTTTTGATTCTATCATGTGCTGCAAGTTTAGTTCACCTAGTACAGTTTTCTATCTTATATTATTGCTAAAATTTTAGTACTCCACTTTATATTTTGTGCAACAGTTTCAAACGTAAAAAGTAAAAAGGAGTATCTCTTTAGATATTTGAATTTATGCTCCTGCAGTACTTTAAATATTTCTCATTTGTCATATCTTTCAATCTTCTAATAGCAGAATTTGTAACTTGTAGATCTTATATGCATATTGCCATGTTTCATTGTTGGCTATGGCTTGCGACCCCTGAACTTGCAAGCTTTCTTTTCCATTTTTTACTTGGAACCTATTGGCATTTTACTATTATATAGAAATGACAGTTAAACGGGACGAATGTGATGAACACGGGTAAAATAGATATTACAGAAGTTTGTCGTGGGCATTTTTGTATTGGAATTCAGTCCTTCATTTTCCTCAATTTCCTGACAAGTGGTTGGTCTTTGCGGGACATCTGTCTCCCACTAACATTTTCCTACTCCTTTGTCACTTGCGCTTCCAATTTTACTCTTAATTTTTCCTTCTTACCTTCTTCTTCCATGCTCTCTTCTTTCTCTGATTTTCCCCTATTCTTCATTTTACTGTTTTCTTTTTTCGTTCTGGTCTTGGGATTCATGAAGTAATTTCTTTTTACTTTAATGAGATTTTAGTGTTAAGATCTGAAATTGGGGTTTTAAGAATACAATTTGCCCAAACAACTAAAAGGCACACGGGATTTTGTTGGAGTACAAGAGGAAACGGGTGAAGGTTGCAAAGAAGTTGCTTCATACTGATCTGTGGGCGGCTCATATTGAGAGGTAATGGATGAACTTTCTTCTTCCTAAGAAAAATATTAACATCCATTTTGGGTAATATCAATTTTTCATATGGATTGTCATGAAAAAAGAAAACTATGGATTTTCATATCAATTTCCCAGCTTATCGTAGTGTATGCAAAAAGAAGTGGATGATGACATGGTGTACCTACGAGTTTCACACACATTGGTATTTCATTCATAAGAAATTGGTTCCAGGATGACAACCTCACAAAAAGTGTTTCTTTTACTTTTCTTTTGGCTGAAATTGGGTGTCAATTTGGTTTCTACTTTCGTCCTGTCCCATTCTATACAGGCATGTTCTGATTTGTCTCTGATTTGCATAGATCTAAGATTCCCTAGATATTATCTGTTCAGTTCCTAATCCCCTTTCTTCTACTGTTCTTTTAATTTTATTCTCTTTGTTCACATTTTCCCCTCTGTTTTGGTATAAAGCTTCCTTTAAATTACTATGGGTTTTACATGGTCAATGTATAAACATGATCTACACTGATTCTCAGGCGAAATAAGTCCTTAAGAAAATTTAAAAAGAAATTAAAAGATGTATTATAAGGTAAACATGGTGAAATATTCGTACAAAACTAAAAAGAGCTATGTTTTTGGTTTTGGTTATAGCACATGCAGCATGCAAACTAATTCCCTTGACTTGCAAACTGCGGGTCCTTGATTTTTACAATAACATGAGAGGAGATGAGGGTGTTGTTGATATCTCTAAACTTGTGAAGCAGTCTCCAATGTTCTTGAGATTTTTACATATCAGCTTCAGAAGATTCAATTGGATCGTTCTTGGCACAGAAGAATGAGGAAGTAAAGTTAGAGTCCTTTAATATGTCTGTCTTGACGACTATCTCCACTACAGAAAAAAGAAGGAAAGAACACCATTTTCAGCACATTTATACGAAAAAGTCTTACTTATTATATTAGCATAAGCAGTAAACATTTTCACATGGGGGAGGACTTAAGGTGCTCATCTACAATGATTGGATCTGAAAGTGTACTCGCTTTCATAAGCAATTGGAGTATGCACCAACTTAAAGAAGCTTGATTGGCGTCACAAGATGTTTACTAAGGAAATTGGAATTGTATTGAGAAAATTCATATCAAGTTTGAAGTAGATACTCTTTGAAATAAGCCGAGATGACCTTTTTGAAAAGTTAATTGGTACTTAAATTATATAGGGTAAGCTAATTTGTTGTCATTATTAATTTTCATGGTCTGTTTATGTGAAGTTCCTGCAAAATTATGTTAAGAGAGAAATGTGATTGTGATTGTCCTATTGAAGTTCACGTACATGTCACTAGATTTAGTCTATATTCCCACTTCTGCTGCTTCACCAATAGGAAAGGATAAGAGAGAAATGAAGAAAAAAAAAGTTGGGGTGGTTGTACCAAGTGGTAGATACCAGTGAAAGTGATGGGCCAGCTTTCAAGAATATATTTACGTAGCAATTCACGATATCTAATTGGTGACTGACCTCATCAAATTGATGGTTCCGTAAATTTACTTTTGGAAGACAGTATGGTGAGTCTGATCTTCATTTGTATAAACAGATGGAGACTCATTTTTTTGTAGTTTGCTTTGGCATGTGTCGCCTTTTTAGTCTCAAGGACTCTGTAATTGCAGTCTTTCACAATATGTGATTTTCTGCCTGCGGATCTTTCTTTATGTGGTGTTTCATAATGTCTCAAGAAAGTCACAAGAACCTTTGATGATATTTAATAGAGGTGTTATGTTTACAATATATAGCACTACTCACTATAGATCTATGTTTTTATTGTAGTTAGACTTATCTTTTATAGCACTCTTCTGAAACTTGGTTGCTGGATGTATTAAAGAATCTTGTATTGTTGGCGAAATATTTCAGTCTATACGCAACTCCTCCTACCAACAGAACATGACAGAATTGTATGGAAGGAAGACAAAAATGACAACTGCTCTGTCAACTGCTGCTATAGGCTTCTCACCTCACGAACCATCTCCACAACCAACAATGCAAACTTAAACGAAAATGTAAGGCTCCTCTTGACATCATTTCATTTTGTATGGATAACATTGCACAATGATTGTTTGTTACGGGCGAACCTGCAGAGAAGAGGTTACCCCTTATGCAGTAGATGTCCAGTAACATAGCAGACATTATCTTTTTTTGCAGTGTCCATTGCTATCTCAGCTATATGCTGTAGCTTTTGATCGAGATCAAATCTTATATCAGACGAATTTTCTTCATATTTTTCTTCATCGAAGTGCTATTTATTGGTGAAGATCTTTCTCCTATATAAGTAACAAACAACAAAATCATTTTTGTATATTTAGTCATATAGATAAGACTTTTCATAAAATACCCATCTTTGGCAGCTATCTTTATTCTTTATCATTTAATTAATCAGGTACTGCTCACCTGCAATCTTCATTTGCCTTTGAAGGAACATGAATTTGTGTGTTATCAGATAAACTTAAATCATTGTGCTTTTACATATTACTGATACATATTAGCTTTTAGCGTGCTCTATTCTTTCATTCCTTACCCTAGGACAAGGTAATCCTAACATGGCTATGGTACTTGCTTACCATACGGCAAATAGTTAGATTCGATATAAGTCGCAGCACATGTTAGTCCATTTCATTCTTTCATTATATCATATTATTATATTTTTTCCATGCTAATCTGTAAGATCATTCAAAGATAAATGGTGGTTTGCATAGTGTAGTCGGTTATTTTAATTGAAACAATATATGCTCTTAACAATTTATGATTGGACTGGTATAGGGTTGTTTAATGCAGTATTCTGAAGTAAGCATTAGTCATGAGGAAAGTCCCAAATAGCAATGAATGCTCCATAAAAAGGTACTGACAACAGAAGGATTTTTACACTAGAAGGATTAGTCTAAAGAAAATTTCCCTATACATTAGATGATTAAACTGAAAACCTCTTTAAGTAAAAGAGAGCATAGATAATTGATTTAAAGAATGTATCTTTCTAAATTGCTATGAGCCTTCTACGTGCTCACATAACAAATATGTAGTTGCTTGGATAACTCCAAGGAAGAGGTTGCCTTTCCAGTAAGTTAGGAATTAGGGAGAATTGGAGAAAGATGGTATATGGTACTTGATACCTTCATGCTAACTATACAATAGCAATAAATTTCTCCAGTTTTTGTTTATGTTACAAGGGGAGGTCTAGATCAGGACAGCTTCACTGGCGATGATTGAATAGATCATTCCAAGGCAAGGACTGAAAGAAACTTTAGATGTTACTTGTGACACAACATACGTATTCTCGCTCCCTTTCTTGGGTCTTCTATTATTTAGTGCTTCACATCTTTTAGTTGTTGCCCCCTATCTTCTAACTCTTTCCATCTTAAAGAATTTGTAGTGGCAGGTAATTTGAGAGTTCAAAAGAAACATTAGTTGAGATGGTCGAAGATGTACTTGCTTCAATGTCTCAGGTATAATGATCAGAAAAGTTCTGTTACCTTACAGTCGCCCAATACTCTTTGCTAAAAACATTAGCTAAACTCAAATCAAACTATCCAATCTACGAGGTGCTACCAGAAAGCTAGCTGGGAAGGAAGATGAGAAAGAAACATAAGGCCATCTGAAATGTTGTCTGCATACTCTGTCTACTCTGGACAACCTGGAAGGAAAACAACTAATGGTTCGACTATGTTGCACCTAAAATATACACATTAGAATAGAAATGCTGCATCTGTTAGCTTTTATAACTAACTTATAAAATGTATACAATTCAGTAACACTTTTTTAGTCTTCACATCATTCAGGAACCATAGGACTTTACTTTGTTTTAGCACGTTTTGTATCTCAAAAGATGTATCAGCACCTACTGGTATTAATAAAGCTTGATTACTTATAGAAAAAATATTTCGGAGTTTGTTTCTTGTAGTGTTGGGCTCGTGCAGTGCACGGGCTGCTAACAACTAGTTCTTTATGTTAAGATGCAACTTTTGTTTGCATTTTAGTTTATTCATTGTTCATATTTTTCATACGAATAGGTAAATAAACTTTAAGTTCCGAAAGAAATATGTAAAGAAGCATAAACTTAGCAAATTATTCCAGATTATTGTCTGGTGTCTTTTTACTATTATCGATTTTTCATTAGCTTATTAAGAATCCAAAAATCGAACCAAATCAATAGGAACCAAATTGATGGTTTGTATCTAATTTGGTTTTAAATTTTTAAAAATCGATTAAATTGCTTTGGTTTTGGTTCTAATAAAAGACCGAACTGTGAATATCCCTACTACTACCCTTCAGGTCACGACCCGAAATCCCAACCTCGGAGTCGTGTTGGTGCCTAACACCGCTTGCTAGGCAAGCCAACATAACAAAAATAATACGGAAGAAAAAATAATAAATATCAAATAATTGAACAGTAACATAACGTCAACTGTTCCAAGATTTGGTGTCACAAGTATATGAGCGTCTAAATCCAGCTAAATACAAGGTTTAAAAGAAGTACATCACTGTCTGATATAAAAATGGAAACAGTACAAGATATAGGAAAGTGACTCCAAGATCTGTGAACGGAATACAACTCTACCTCGAATTACTACTGGTATCCGCTAAGTGCCTCTCGAGACTCCGCTGGTACCAATGTTAAAATTTGTACAAGAAGTGCAGAAGTGTAGTATGATTACAACTGACCCAATGTACTCAGTAAGTGTCGAGCCTAACCCCGACGAGGTAGTGACGAGTCTAAGACAAGACACCTACTATAAACCTGTGCAGATATATATAAAGCAACGGAGATAACAAGTAAAGCATTATATAACGGGAGTGGGGGCATATAAAAGGGAGTAACAATCTGAACTATAAGTACATAATCACCAATCTGAACTATAAGTACATAATCACCAAGTAAGTCTCTTTCCAAAATAAGCAACGAAACCTCCAAGTTAAATTCACAAGCCAAGTATCAAGTAAAAGCCATGAAATCCTCAAATTGCACGGCATCACCCTTCATGCTTTTACTCTCATCCTAACCATATAATATAAATGCAATTGCACGGGATCATCCTTTGTGCTTTTACTTTCATCCTCACCATAGAATATAAATAAAGCATGTACACGGCATCACCCTTCGTGCTTTTACTCTCATCCCTAACATGACAATGATAATAGAGCAAATCAAGTGCACGACATCACCCTTCATGCTTTAAACCTCACATTCACTCATTCAATGATAATAATATGCAAACATGTACGGGAACACCCTTGTCATGACCCCAAATTCTCATCTTAGGATGTCGTGATAGCACCTAGTCTCTAAGACTAGGTAAGCCTAACATACATTAGTAATTAGAGAAAATGACAACATAGATATCAATTTAAATTGTTAAACTATCATATAAAACGCAAACGGTATAGCTGACAAATAACTCCCAAAATTTGGTGGAACTGAGTCATAAGCTCTACAGAGAGTGCACTAAAGTTCTCAAAATACAATATTGTTCCGAATAGGAAATGACAGTAATAAAATAAAAGCAGAAGGTGACTTCGAGGCTTGCGAACGTCGAGCAGGTGTAGCTTGAAGTCTCCGAAATAGCTGATCAATCATTGGCATCCGGTGCGAGCGGATGTACCTGGATCTGCACAAAAATGTGCAGAAGCGTAGCATGAGTACACCATAATGGTACCCAGTAAGTATCAAGCCTAATCTCGGTAGAGTAGTGACGAGGCCAAGTCAAGACACCTACTAGGACAAGAAAACTGAACGAAATATAATATATTCTAATGATGGAAAACCAGGAAATTGAATGTCAACAAAGAAGTACGATAAAGTAAGCTAACAACAAAATTTAAGACAACAAATGCAATAAGGAGTGAACACATGATATGATCAACAATAATAAAATACGGACAATTACATGAAAGAGAAAAAGAAATAACAAAATTGTTCACCAACAAGCCTCTTTAACACAAAATGTACAACAAGAATCACAACCGATGTGTCACACCTCTCAATCGTATTTCACAAGTCACAATCACAATCTTCCTTATATCACCGCGTGAGCCTTGCATTTATTTTTGAAAATATTTTTTCGAAATAGCTACACGCGCTTTAGTTCACTTATCTCACCGCATGGGTTCAAGTAATTCCTTTACTAGCAACACGCGTATCAATCCCATCTTATCTCACTGCATGCGTATCAACCCCCATCCTTATACCACCGCATGTGTATCAATATCATAAAATAATAAACAACTCGCACCATACGTGCCCATATGCCACAACACTTGCCAAATTCAACAATATCAATGTTATCACAACACAACCCACAGCTTAATCACAATGTGGACAAGAATCTCAATAATAGCAAAATGAATGAGAAATACTCAACGGGAAAAGATATCTTGATAATCAACAACTTCAATCTCAATGTGTAAATAACTTTCACAACTTCAACTTTAATAACTCAAAATGAAGATATTCTCACGAAATGACAATTTCCAATAAGAATAATTCGATAATAAAAGAGGTAACGAGATAATAAGAGAGGTACCAATTTCAATTAGAGCATATAAGAGCAAACTTGACAAACAAATATAGAACATGTGCTAACAACATCAATTAGAGCATATGAGAGTAAATTTAACAGTGGAAGATATAACATGTTGCGACATTTTCATTTAAATGCATGGAAGAAGTCTAAGAGTCTAAACCGTTCAAAATACCACATATAAGTCCGTGTATACACTCGTCACCTCGTATACACTTCTCCCACATAATTAAAATAAGACAAACAACCCAAATCCCAAGGGGCAGCCCCCCCCCCCCCACAAAGTTAAACAGGATAACTACCTCAAACAAGCTAAATCACTACACTAGCAAACCCTTTCCGCGCAAATCCAACTCCGGACAGCTCGAATCTAGCCAAACAATTTAATATCATAAATAAGAGCCATATGAAGCAATTTCGGATAATAAAATTTCAATCTTTAATAAAAACTGAAAAGTCAACTCAAAAAGTCAACCCCTGGCTCGCACATCAGAACACGACCAAACTTACAAATTCTAAATACCAATTCCGATACGAGTCCAACCATATTATAATTATTCAATTCCGGCCTCAAATCGACATTCAAATCTTCAATATATGGTTTAGGAATGTTTTTGCAAAAACACTTAATTTTTCTAACTCAAAAGGGAAAAATTGATAAAAACAATGATGGAATCATGATTAATGAACAAAATCTAGTCAAAACACTTACCCCGATTTAAACCTTGAAGATCCCCTCCAACATCGCCAAAAACTGAGCTCTCTAACTCAAAAAGGGGGAAATGAAATAAAACCCTTGATCTAGTCTATTTCTGCCCAGGCATTTCTCACCTGCGGGCTCACTGTCGTATCTGCCGCATCTGCGGAAAATTCAATGCAGATGCGGCTTCCATTTATGCCCAGGACTTCCGCTTCTGCGAACTCATATGCTCATCTGCGCGTCCGCTCCTGCGGAAAAATGATCACGCATGTAGTCCTTCGCCAACAAACCAATATGTGCTTCTGTGGAAGGAAACTGCTTCTGCGGTTGCGCACATGCGCAAATCTTTCCTATGAATATTGCGTGTCAAAGGGCTGCTTCTACGGCGCCACACCTACGTCCATACCATCGTAGGTGCGATTGCACCAGTTCTCAGCAGCATCAAAATCCTCTAAGTCTCAAAAATGGATCCAGATTCAATCCGAATCACCCCAAGGTCCCCGGGGCCCTCAGGACCCCGTCCGAACATACGATCAAGTCCCAAAACACAACAGGAACCTACTTGATGCCTTAAATCACACCAAACAACATCAAAACTACGAATCACACCCCAATTCAAGCCTAATGAACTAATGAACATTAAACTTCTAAAACTAATGCCGAATCAAATCAAACCAACTCCGAATGAGCTCAAATTTTGCATGCAAGTCCCAAATGACACAACGGACCTATACCAACTCCCAGAACTACAATCCAAACCCGATATTAATAAAGTCCACCCTCAATCAAACCTATCAACTTTCCAAACCTTCAACTTTCCAACTTTCGCCAATTCAAGTCAAAACAACTTGCGGGCCTCCAAATCAACATCCGGATATACGACTAAGTCCAGAATCACCATAAGAAGCTATCCAAAGCATCAAAACTCCATTCCGGTATCGTCTTCACAAAAGTCAAACTCCAATAAACTCTTCCAACCTAAGCTTCCAACTTTGAGACTAAGTACCCTAATTCACCCCCAACCTTTCCCGAAAGTAATCCAACCACCTCGGCAAGTCACATAACTACAAATAAACATAGAAGATGATATAAATAGGGAAACGGGGCTACAATATACAAAACGACCGGCCGGGTCATTACATTCTGCCCCTCTTAAAACAAACGTTCGTCCTCGAACGGAGATAAAGACATACCCGAAGTACTGAAGAGGCGAGGATAATGGCTACGCATATAATGTTGTTCTCCCAAGTCGCCTCCTCGACTATTTGACCTCTCCACTGAACCTTCACCGTAGAAATATTCTTTGACCTCAATTTCCGTACATGCCTGTCCAATATAGCCATCGGCTCCTCAACATAAGTCAAATCTTTGTCCAATTAGACTGAGCTAAAATCTAATACATGAGACGAATCACCAAAATACTTTCGGAGCATGGAAACATGGAATACCGGGTGAACTGCCGATAGGCT
Organism: Nicotiana otophora; assembly: GCA_000715115.1. Classification (NCBI taxonomy): domain Eukaryota; kingdom Viridiplantae; phylum Streptophyta; class Magnoliopsida; order Solanales; family Solanaceae; genus Nicotiana; species Nicotiana otophora. The sequence goes on from AWOL01S0022985.1 coordinate 31,440, forward strand.
GGGTGGAAATGCAAGTCTGTAGGCCACCTCTCCAACTCTCTCAAGGATCTCAAAAGGACCAATATACCTAGGGCTCAGCTTGCCCTTCTTCCCGAACCTCATCACACCCTTCATGGGTGAAACCCAAAGCAAAACCCTCTCTCCCACCATAAATTCTACAACATGAACCTTCCGATTAGCATAACTCTTCTGTCTAGACTGTGTTGTACGAAGCCGATCCTGAACCAAGTTGACTTTCTCCAAGGCATCCCAAACCAAATCAGTGCCCAATAATCTAGACTTTCCCCGCTCAAACCAACCAACTGGAGAACGATACCTCCTCCCATATAAGGCCTCATACTCCACTATATCTTTCTTCATTCTTCTCCACCAATAGTGTTGCATCAAATCCTGATATATCTTAGCGACACCCGGATAAATGGAATACCACGAACAGTGGGCCTCCTCAAGGATCAGCTTACGCAACCCATCCACATTGGGCACATATAACCGACCCTACATCCGCAACACCCTATCATCTCCAATAGAAACCTCCCTGGCATTATTGTGTTGTACCGTGTCCTTAAGGACAAATAAATGGGGGTCGTTATACTGACGCGCTCTGATGCGCTCATACAAGGAAGATAGAAAAATCACACAAGTAAGAATCCGGCTGGGCTCTGAAATATCTAACCTCACGAACTGATTGGTCAAAGCATGAACATCCAATGCTAGCGGTCTCTCAACAACTGGAATATATACAAGGCTGCCCATACTCTCAGCCTTTCTACTCAAGTCATCGGCCAATACATTGGCCTTCCTGGGATGATATAAAATGGTGATATCATAGTCTTTTAATAGTTCTAACCACCTCCGTTGCCTCAAGTTTAGATCCTTTTGCTTAAAAAAGTATTGTAGGCTTCGATGATCTGTGAATACCTCATAAGACATGCTGTAGAGATAGTGCTTCCAAACCTTCATTATGTGAACAATGGCTGCCAACTCTAAATCATGAACGGGGTAATTCTTCTCATAGGGCTTCAGCTGACGCGAAGCATAAGCAATCACCTTACCCTCCTGCATCAAGACATACCTGATGCCAATTCACGAAGCATCACAATAAACTGTATATGAACCCGATATTAATGGAAAACTAGAACTGGAGTCGTGGTCAATAAAGTCATGAGCTTCTAAAATCTCTCCTCACACTCGTCAGACCACCTGAACGGAGCAACCTTCTTAGTCAGCCTGGTCAAAGGAGCTGTGATTGATGAAAACCCCTCTACAAAACGGCGATAATAACCAGCCAAGCCTAGAAAACTCCGAATTTCAGTAGTTGAAGACGGTCTGGGCCAAATCTGAACTGCCTTAATCTTATTCGGATCAACCTTAATCCCTTCGTTAGACACCACGTGACCCAAAAACACCACTGAATCAAGCCAGAACTCGCACTTGGAGAATTTTGCATATAACTTCTTCTCCTTCAAGGTCTGGAGCATGATCCCCAATTGTTGCTCATGCTCCTCCTGATTGCGAGAATATACCAAAATGTCGTCAATGAACATGATGACGAATGATGTTGGGGTGTTGGTTAGCCCAAATGACATCACTAGAAACTCGTAGTGATTATACCGAGTCTTGAAAGCAGTCTTCGAAATATCCGGATCCCGAATCTTCAACTGATGATACCTTGACCTCAAATCAATATTCGAGAACACTTTGGCACCTTGAAGTTTGTCAAATAAGTCATCAATATGCGGTAGTGGGTACTTTTTCTTGACCATAACTTTGTTCAACTGCCTATAATCAATACACATCCGCATAGTACCATCCTTCTTCTTCACAAACAAAACCGGAGCACCCCAAGGTCAAACACTCGGCCTGATGAAACCCTTATCAAGCAACTCCTGAAGTTGTTCTTTTAACTCCTTTAACTCCACTAGTGCTATACGATATGGTGGAATAGAAATGGGTCGAGTGCCCGGCACCAGGTCAATACCAAAATCAATATCCCTATCGGGCGACATGTCCGGTAGGTCTGCTGGGAACACATCTAGGAAATCTCTCACTACCAGAACTGACTCAACGGTGAGAGTATCAGCACTGACATCCCTCACAAAGGCTATATATGCTTCACACCTCTTCTCGCCCATTCGATGTGCCAGAAAGGACACAACCTTGCTAGGAATATAATCCAAAGTACCCCTCCACTCCAACCGCGGTAAACCCGAAATAGCCAATGTTACAGTCTTTGCGTGACAATCCAGAATAACGTGATAGGGCGACGACCAATCCATGCCTAAGATCACGTCAAAGTCTATCATACTGAGTATCAATAGATCAGCTTTGGTCTCATAACCACCAATAGTGACTAAACACAACCAATAAACACGACCTACAATAATAAGAATCTCCCACGGGTATGGACACATATACAAGATCACTCAAAGAATCACGGGATATATCCAAATACAGAGAAAAGTAAGATGACATATATGAGTAAGTGGAACCCTGATCAAATAAGACTGATGCATCCCATATGATAAACCGGAACAATACCTGTGATGACAGCATCTAATGCAACCGCCCCTGTCCTACCCGAAAAAGCATATAATCGAGCCTAGACTCCCCATCTAGGGCGACCTCTACTTGCCTGACATCCACCTCAGCTGGTGGTGCAAGTCGTGCGAAAACTAGAGCATTAAGCATGGCATGTAGACCCGGTGGAATCTGTGGAGCCTGAGTAGTCCGTGGAGGTACACCCCTCCTAAGTCTAGGATAGTCCCTCACCATATGTCTAATATCACCACACTCAAAACAAGCTCTCGGTAGGCATGGCTGCTAAATCTGACTCTGACTCGGTCGACTGGACTGCCTGCTGAAGGCATCCCGAGCAAGAGGTGCACTAGAAAGTAGTTATGCATAATGGGCAGTCTGAGGCCTCGAAATAGCTGGGGCACTTCTAGTAGCTAGGAGTACTGAATGGACTGGTCGACTCACGTGGCCTCTGCCATGATGAGCTACAACCGGTGCGCGGGCACCACTATATCCTCTAGAATCTCGAGGCCTCTTGGCCTCTCTGTGCTCCCTCTCCTGGCTTCGCATACCCTCCATCCTCCGGGCGATCTCTACAACCTGCTGAAACAGAGTATCCGTCTCCAACTCTCGATCCATGTTGAATCTAAGACCATAATTAAGCCCCTCGATGAATCTGTTTACTTGCTCTCTGACTGTAGAAACCAAGGCAGGTGCATGTTGAGATAACTCACTGAATCTGATAGCATACTCTGGCATCGAAATAGTCCCCTAACGCAGCTGCTCAAACTCTGTGCACCATGCATCCCGAAGGGTCTAGGGAATAAACTCTCTCAAGAACATCTCTAAAAATTGAGCCCATGTGAGTGGGGTTGCATTAGCTGGACTACCTTTCTCGTAAGCCTGCCACAACCAATATGCTTCTCTTAACAGCTAAAATGTAGTAAAAGTAACTCCGCTCACCTCCACAATACCCATGGTGCGGAGAATACGGTGGCACTTCTCTAGAAAAACCTGCGCATTCTCTGTAGCTGCACCACTGAAAGTAGGAGGATCATACTTCTTGAACCTCACAAGTCTCCTCTGTTCCTCCTCATGTGCCATTGGCCTAACCTCAGGCTGAACCAGAATAACGGATTGTGCTGGCATGACACCCGAAACCTAATCAATATGGACTCGCTGCTCTGGAGTATGGGCCATGGGAGTCTGAGCTCCTCCCCAGCCTGAGATGTAGCTGGAGCAACTGGGAACAATCCCGCCTAGGCTAGAGTACTGAACATGCTCAAGAAGTGTGCTAGGATGTCCTGAAGTCCAAGGGTGACAACAAGCGCCTCGGGTGCCTGTCCCCCGCCGGAGCTACTGGTGGCTCCTCAATCGCTGCTCAGGCAGGTGCTCTGGCTGCAGCACATGCCCCTTCTCATCCTCTGCCCCGGCCTCGCGCGGCTCTAGCTGGAGGCGCAGGTGTCTGATCCAGCAATGCGTGTCCTCACCATCTGTGAGAGAATAGAAAGACAAAGGTTCAAATTTGGAAATCAACAAATCCGCATGATAAGGAATCAAAGAAGTGGAACTTCCTAATATTTCTGTAGCCTCTCGAAGATAAGTACATACGTCTCTGTACCGATCCGTAAGACTCTATTAAACTTGCTTATGACTCGTAACCCTTATGAACCTAGAGCTCTGATACCGACTTGTCACGACCCCAAATTCTCACCTTAGGATGTCGTGATGGCACCTAGTCTCTAAGACTAGGTAACCCTAACATACAATAGTAATTAGCGGAAATAACAACATAGATATCAATTTAAACTGTTCAACTATCATAATAAAACTCATACAATATAGCTGACAAATAACTCCCAAAACTCGGTGGAACTGAGTCATAAGATCTACAGAGAGAGCATTAAAATTCTCGAAATACAATACTTTTCTGAATAGGAAATGATAGTAATACAACTAAAGCAGAAGGTGACTTCGAGGCCTGCGAACGTCGAGCACGTGTATCTTGAAGTCTCCGAAATAGCTTATCAATCACTGGCGTCTGGCACGAGCGGATGTACCTGCATCTTCACAAAAATATGCAGAAGCGTAGCATGAGTACACCACGACGGTATCCAGTAAGTATCAAGCCTAAATTCGGTAGAGTAGTAACGAGGCCAGGTCAAGACACCTACAAGGACAAGAAAACTGAACGAAATATAATATATTCTAATGACGGAAAACAAGGAAATTGAATGTCAACAAAGTAGTACAATAAAGTAAGCTAACAAGGGAATTTAAGATAACAAAGGCAATAAGGAGTGAACACATGATATGAACAAAAATTATAAAATACGAACAATTACAAGAAAGACAAATGAAGAAATAAAAAAATTGTTCAACCAACAAGCCTCTTTAACACAAAAAGTACAACAAGAATCTTAATCGAGGTGGCACACCTCTCAATCTCACCGCATGTGTATCAACCCCTATTCTTATACCACCGTATGTGTATCAATATCACATAACAATAAATGACTCGCACCACACGTGCACATATGCCACAACACTTGCAAAATCAACAATAGCAATGTTACAACAACACAGCCCACGGCTCAATCATAATGTGGACAAGAATCTCAATAATAGCAAAATGAATGAGAAATACTCAACGAAGAAAAATATCTTGGTAGTCAACAACTTCAATCTCAATGTGTAAATAGCTTTCACAACTTCAACTTCAATAACTAAAAATGAAGGTATTCCCACAAAATGAAAATTTCCAATAAGAATAATTTGACAATAAAGAGGTAACGAGACAATAAGATAGGTAACAATTTCTACTAGAGTATATAAGAACAAACTTGACAAATAAAGATAGAACATGTGCTAACAATGTCAATTAGAGCATGTGAGAGTAAATTTGACAATGAAAAATATAAAATGTTATGACAATTTTAATTAAATGCACGTGCACACTCGTCACCTCGCGTACACGTCTCCTACATAATTCAAATAATAAAAACAACCCAAATCCTAAGGGATAGTTTCCACCACACAAAGTTAGACAAGATACTTACCTCAAACAAGCTAAATCACTCCACTAACAAACCCTTTCCGCGCAAATCCAACTCCGGGCGGCTCTAATCTAGCCAAAATAATTTAATATCATAAACAAAAGCCATAGGAAGCAATTTCGGATAATAGAGTTTTAATCTTTATGAAAATCGAAAAGTCAACTCACAAAGTCAACCTCGAGCTCGCACCTCGGAACCTGACCAAACATACAAATTCCAAACACCCATTCCGATCCGACCTAAAAATCGACCTTCAAATCTTCAATTTATGGTTTAGGAAAGTTTTTACAAAAACCCTCAATTTTTTCAACTCAAATCACTAATTAATTGATAAAAACAATGATGGAATCATGATCAATGATCAAAATCGAGTCAAAAACACTTACCCCGATCCAATCCAAGATAATCCTCCAAAATGGTCCAAAACTGAGCTCTCTAACTCAAAAAGTGGGAAATGGAATAAAACCCTCGATCTAGTCTATTTCTGCCCAGGCATTTCGCACATGCTGGCTCACTGTCGCATCTGTGGAAAAGTCATCGTAGATGCTGCTTCCACTTAAGCCCAGGACTTCCGCTTCTGCGAACCCATATGTGCATATGCGCGTCCGCTCCTACAGAAAAATGACCGCACCTGCGGTCCTTCGCCAACAGACCAATATCCGCTTCTGCGGAAGAAATCCGCTTCTGTGGTTACGCACATACGCACACCTTTCCGCATCTGCGGTCCCAGCCCACCCAGCCCCAACTCGCATCTGCGGCGCCACACCTGCGGCCATACCATCGCAAGTGTGGCTGCACTAGTTCTGAGCAGGCATCAAAATCCTCCAAGTCTCCAAAATGAATCTGGATTCAATCCGAATCATCCCCGGGGCCCCGTCCGAATATACCATCAAGTTTCAAAATACAACATGAACCTACTCGAGACCTAAATTCACACCATACAATATCAAAACTATGAATCACACTCCAATTCAAGCCTAATGAACTAATGAACATTCAACTTCTAAAACTAATATCGAATCATATCAAACCAACTCCGAATGAGCTCAAATTTTGCATGCAAGTCCCAAATGATACAGCGGTCCTATACCAACTCCCAGAACTATAATCCGAACCCAATATCAATAAAATCAATTCTCGGTCAAACCTATCAACTTTTTAACTTACACCAATTCGAGTCAAAACAACCTACGAGCTTCCAAATTAACATCCGAACATACACCTAAGTCCAAAATCACCATACGAAGCTATGAGAACCATCAAAACTCTATTCTAGAGTCGTCTACACAATAGTCAAACTTTGGTCAACTCTTCCAACCTAAGTTCCAACTTTAAGACTAAGTGCCTCAATTCACCTCGAAACTTTCTCGTAACCAATCCAACCACCCGGTAAGTCACATAACCACAAATGAACATAGAAGAGGCAATAAATAGAGAAACGAGACTGCAATATACAAAATAACCGGTTCAGTCGTTACAATCCTTCATACTTTTTACTCTTCCTCACCAAGCAATAATAATAAATTAAAGTATCAAGCAAGGTGGGAAGCAACTTTCAACTTCATCCATGGTACTAAAATAAGCAAATTCGGCTTTCAACATCACAACATCCTCAACATGAACAATAAACTCGAAAGTGAACAGTTAAAGAATAAATAATCTAGCTAAGGCATATAAGGCATAGTAAATAAAACAACATGGTACAAATGAGACAAATTCCACCCGCATGCTTTAACCCATGACCACATATATATACTCGTCACCTGCATATATGCCATCCCCACACATAGTTCATGTAGCAATTAGACCAAACAAGTACTAATTCCCTCAAGTCAAAGTTAACCACTACACTAACCTCTTTTCGCAGCTCAATCAATAATCAATAATGGTCTTGCCTTTCGAACGAGTCTCCAAACCAACCGAATCTAGTCAATTATCAATCAAACAATACAAATTAAGCTTTAGAAACTACTCAAGAATGAAAAATGTTCAATTTATATCATTTTTGAAAAAGTTAATAAAAGTCAACCCTAGTCCTCCTTGGTCGAAATCTAAGATTCGGACCAAAACCCGATTACCCATTCACCCCCGGGCCCGGATATGTGATTTATTTTGAAATTCGACCTTAATTTGAGGTCTAAATCTCAATTTTACAAAATCCCTAAATTCTACCCAAAACCCCTAATTTCTACCATGAAATTAAATTTGATGTTAAAAATTCATGAAAAGTAATTGAAATCGATTGGAAACTAGTTAAAGATGCTTACCAATGAATTTGGGGAGAAAAAGTTCTTCATAAAATCGCCTCTAGAAAGCTTACGTTTGAAAAATGTGTAAAATAAGATAAGTTCCGATTTTCAATCTTTAATCTAGCTGCAGATATCGCAATTGCAAACAATTGCGGTATCTGTAATTGCGAAACACTGATCGCATTGTGCATCAGATCCCCAGAAGTTGCAAAAGCGACAAATACCTCGCATTTGCGAAGTCCCTAGCCATTGCAAATGCGGTGCATGTTTCACAAATGCGAAGCTGTTCCTACCAGGCACTGTGTTGCAAATGCGACACTGAGATCACAAATGCGGTCTCAACTCAGTTTGCAAAAGCGAACTATTCTTCGCAAAAGTGAAGTACCAGCCCCCAGCTCATTTTCGCAAATGCGATCATTTAAGGGCAAATGTGAGCCAGACCTCGCAAATGGGAGAGATGGAGGCTTTCACCAGCACAGCCTTGCACCAACAGTCCCAAAACTATTCCGCAATGCATCCGAAACTCACATGAGCCCCTCGTTCTCAAAACCGAACATGCACACAAGTGTAATAACATCATACAAACTACCTCTCTACCTCAAGTCATCAAAATAACAGCAAATAACAAGAATCGATCATCAAAACTCAAGATCGCAACTTGAAAACTCAATGTTCATAATATTTCACATAATATGCCGAAATGCGCTCAGATCACTCGAGACCCCGACCAAAAGTGCGTAGAAGTCCAAAAATATCATACGAATCTACCGGAATCATCAAAATACCGATCCGAGGTCGTTTATCAAAAATGTTGACTGTGGTCAACTCTAGCCTCATTTTAAGTCAAAAATCTCATTTTCTTCAAAATTTTACGTAAAAGCTTTTCGAAAAATGACACGGACCATGCACGCAAAATAATAAATATCAAATAAAGCTATGGGAGGCCTCAAAATATTATAATTAAGGCTATTACTCAAAATGACCTATCGGGTCGTCACACTTCAGTATCATAGCCATAATATTTCGTACAACTATCAAAATGATAAACAGTTTGTATGTCTGAAAACTAGTCTCAAAGGGCTACAACTTACATATTTAGATCGTCCTCAAATTTCTAATAAATTACGAGATATAAGCTTTTGAAATCATACTACTGTCACCAAAAATTTCTTCTACGCAATTGCGAAGAATCTTCCGCAAACGCGAAGCACAAAATCCTGAATCCTCTTTACTCTTCGCGATCGTGACCCTGACCATTACGATCACGATTCACACTCCTGCTATAAAAAATCTACAATTGTTAGTGGCTACAAATATTTTGAAACTACCTGGAGACTCACTCGAGGTCCACAGGACCCTATCCAGTAATCCTAACTAGTCCATATACGAACTTGTCCAAAGTCTTGAAACACGTATGATAATATCATATCATAAAACATCATACGAACTCACTTAAGATCTCAAATCTCCAACATAGAATGCTAGAACTCAAAACAACTAGTTGTGTCGTTATAATTTCTCATTCTCACGGACTTGATCATGCAAAATCAGGTTACAACCATTAATAAAAGATCCTCGAAAAGTTAAGAGGACGTATGGTTTAAGCTCCGGCCAGGCTTCCACATTCAAAATGGTCCCATACTACATACTTGAAGATGGATTTAATGGGTACGATAAAATTCATTTACATTTGGTGTTTACGTCAAAACAATAAATGAAAGATATCTTTCATATACATATTTATAGTTAATTATGATTAAGTGATATGTATTTTCTCTTAAATTTAAATGTTAAGATTAATTTTTTTTGATTTGATGTAAACATCGAGTACCAATAAGTTGTAATTATCGATTTATGGAGCGGACCATATAAGCGACCCTCTGTTCTTATTAGAAATTGAATCCAATTTTATTTTGTCATCCAATGAACCCAAAAAGCCAAAGTTATTAATTTCTTCGACTAGTCCTATAAATCATGTGTGTGTATAGACTGGACAGGGCCCTGGGGTCCTCCAGGCTCCAACTATGCAAATAGCTGGAACTCATACAACTTGGCTGTTATTGAAACACAGAAGGATAGCGCAGCCAAAGTTGGAAAATTAGAAATTGTCTCTATAAAAATATGTGAGTCGAGATAATTTGCAAACAGACGAACTCCCTTAGACATGTTTGTACGTATTCTTATTACTTAATTAAGTTTTGGACATAGAATTGGTTAAGATTTTAAGAAAGACTATTTAAAGTTAAAGTTGAAAAAGCGGACCATTTAAAGCAACTCAAATTTAAGTTATCATATTGAAATGCCTAAAACCCCACCATGATGGTGAGATTAATTAAAAAAAAGTTAACACCCTTAAAATTTCTGAATTTGTGAACAAAATATATCTTGAAGAAAAAATAAATTAAATATATCGTGAATATAACTGTTACTATTTTGGTATATTTTGTGAGGATGATCAACGTGCTACCTACTTGAAATAGAGATTAAACATTGTTTATTTTATAGGAACTTTTCTAAGTTTTTAATTTTGGTTAGAGTTGACATGGAAAACTATGAGCAAATTCCTATGAGACCTCCCTAACTGCTGACAGCTACTCTTTATTTCTTTGGAACTAGTATTATGTCTGCGCCCTGAAGGAATTTTATTTTTCAGAGAGGTTGAATGTTCTAAGATAACATCATATTGTAACAAGTCAAATGTGTCCAGCTTTGTTTGCCCTTCTATATCCATCTACTAAGCACAGCATATGGCTGATAAGTGATAAGATTTGAAACGATTTAGTGGCATTCCTAACTTTTATATTACTTCAGAAATAAAAGAAATTGACTTGATGAGATTAGATCTTACTCTCCTTCCAACCAGAGGCGGAGCTAGGATTTGAAGTATGTGAGTTCTAAATACTCCCTCCTTTCACTTTTACTTGTCAAGTATTCTAAAAATAAATTTTTACTTTTACTTGTTACTTTTAGTATATCAAGAAAAGACAATTTCTTTTTTTCTGTTATATCCATAGTATTAATTACTCATTTTAAATCATTTTCTCACCTCTATTAAAAATATGCATCACTTAATATGGGTATCATGGTAAATTATACACTTCATTTATTATTTCTTAAGGGATGTGCAAAGTCAATAGTGGACAAGTAAAAGTGAATGGAGGAAGTATTAAGAAAGGGCCGTCACCTAAAGCTTGTGTTTTTTTTTTTTAATGAAAAAAAGAAAATAAATGTGGTAAAAACACAATAAAGTTCGTTGCTTTTAAGGGGATTCGAACCTACATGTCTTCCATAGCGCTTATCACTAAAATCAGATGCCTTCTGTTATTGGGTTCGGCGTGACATATTTTATTTAAGCAGTGAATTTTTCAATACAAAGACATAGTTCGGGAAAAAGTTACTAGGTTCATCCGAACCTGCACCCACTACTGTAACTCCGCCCCCGCTTCTAACAATATTTTTGAATTGTTAGCAAGTTTTCTTATTGTGTAATTATGCTTTCACTATGTCAGCGCCTGCATGTAAATATATATTCAATCGATTTATCCCTATTTTACTTTTCACGTTGTGTATATTCTCATAGAACGAGAGGTAAAAAGATCAATAAAATAAGATTAAAGCGCGAGTTAGCTGTGTTGGGATATATTATTAATCATGCGATTTAGATATAGTATTGCATTTTTTTTATTCTTTATGGAACAATTGTTTATTTAATTTATTCAATTCAATAAAGTACCTTTTTAAATAGATTATTTGTTACATGAGTGTCATTTAGTTACGTAGTAGATAATTTAGTGTATGGATTCATAGCTCATGAACAGAAGATTAAATTGTCGGTTCTCATAATTAATAAACTATGTTCACAATCGAAGATATTATTGGGCAAAATATCTTGATAATTGTAGCACAAGATTATAGTATAATTTGTCTTGATTATGTGAGTGATTTTACTCTGACTTCTTGTGCTAGTATACTTAGTGTATATTGAATGGACAAAGTAGAGAAAAAATATTTTTGTACTGAATATATATAAAATATTTTCTCTAATTCATAGAATGAGCTTATACTCCTAATCTTGATATAATTATTATGATCAATGTGATTTGTTTATTATTTTGATTTATCAAAAGGTACAACTCTATTTAGAGTTGGTGTATGCCTAATAGATTGGACAATAACGAATAACATTTGTGAAATAATAATTAGTTGATAGAATCCATGACTCGGTTATGAGTTTGATGATACCCCTTTATGTAAACTTATAAGTTTTCATGTGAAAACCCGTCCGGTGAATTTTGTATCCGTCACATGAAATAGTTTAAGTGGAATTTTAAAGGATTTAATTAGTTGATTAAGTTAAATTATCAGTGATTTAATTTAATTAAATGGTATTTGGGATCTTAACACGGGGAGTTAAACTAAGTGTTGGTGAATTTTCGAAATTCATATTGAGGAGTTCAATTGCAGTTTTTAGTGGAATAAACTGCAATTAATTATAGTGGGAATTAATTCATGCAAAATTTCAAATTAATACTATAATTAGTAGCCTCTTATTATTTCTGCGGTCCCTGCTATACCCAGTAAAAACCTGGACTGACTTGGGTAAAAAGTGACTTGGGAGAAAAGTCATCCGGTAGAGTTAGAGTAAGATTCTACTTGCACAAGCAGAATCCTACAAGTTTTTGGAGCCCTAATTTTGGCTGAAAAACGTGTCTACTTAAGGAAGATATTTTTCACTCCATAACTCACCTTTTAGAGTTGTATAGTTCTTGTCCACTCAAAGCAAATTCGTCCAAGGTCTTACTAGGACCATAGCAGAAGACTACAACCCTGGATTCTTGCTGTGTGGAGAACCTGTGCAACGATTTCAAGAGGTTAGTGCTTCTAATCTAGCAATTATATCTTTGTCTAGTTTACATGTATTTGATGCCTGCATTGTATGCTTGCTTCCACTGCGCATGTTCTAACAATTGGTATCAGACGCCGTTTTACATCTAACTAGATAATGTAATACAACATGAATAAAGTAATATTAAAACGTGATGTTTAATGATACATGTTTGGTATGATTATTTTATGTCAAAAACGTGACTGATTTTATTAGTGTTTTAATTATGAAATTATGAATTAATATACATATGAATAAACAAAGGTGTTATAAATAATGACAATCTGTTTTATTACGTTTTTTGTTAATCACAGTGTTATTTTTAATAAAAATGTGACTGTTTTCAGAGAACTATTAATTCTATTATTATGGATTAATATATACATAAACAATGGTGTTATATTGACAATCTGTTTTAGTTGTATTTTTGTCCATAATCACACTGTTATTTTAATAAAAACGTGATTGTTTTGAATGCTATTAGTTCTAAAATTGTGGATTAATATAAGAAATTTTGAACAGTGACGTTTTGAACGGGTGAAAAATATTCTGTTGTTTACAATTTGTTTTGAAAAACTATTTTTTATATAACATTGTAAAAATAATATTATTTTAAGTTCTGAAGTTATGAATTAACATACATAAGTATATTATGTGATTTGAACGAGTCAAAATAATCAAACCCCTAAAAAACGCCAAAAACAAAATTCTACAAATAGGTCATGAATTTGAAATTCTGAAATTATGTCGAACTCCGATTGGCAATTTTTCTATTTTCTGGGAAAAAAATTAATTAAATATTTTTAAGAAAACAGTAATGGTAGGGTTCAATTCCCATGGTTTCAAATCACGTTTTACAGTAATATAATGAATTTATATGTTGAAATAGGTCTTCTTCCACATCGGATAAGTTCATTATAGATGATTACTGTAGTTTTGCCTTTAATTATTTGATTACTTGTATTAACTCTCCAACTGAGTTACATATTGATTCAATGAAAACTAGAGTTCATAAAAGTGATATTTACCTATCTTAAATTAACAGTTTACTCTCCATCTGAGTTGGTCCTGTTTTGATTTATGGGGTAAATATCTTACATAACTCATATATTTTGCATGAATAGTTAAGTTTTCCTAACGAATCTAACTGTTCAATGAGCATGGTTATATGTGTAATGTGATGTTTTAAATTTAATTATTCTAAATACATTACTAATGATCTATTTAATGTGAATATCTCTCAGATTAATCATGTCTTTATTCAACCCGCTTACCTCAATTTTGAACCAAAACAAGTTAGAAGGACCGAATTATATTGACTGGAAAAGGAACCTTTATTTAACTGCTGAAGGTTACAAATTTGTAATCACCGAGGAGTGCCCATAAAAACCTGATGAAAATGCTACTGATGATCAGGTTAAAGCCTATGACAAATGGGTCAAGGCTGATGAGATGACGCGATGTTACATTCTTGCCTCTATGGCGAATGTTTTGCAACATTAGCATCAGTCTATGGGGTCTGCTTATGACATGCTTGAAAGTCTCAAAGAGATGTTCGGTAAGAAAAATCGTGCGGCTAAGCAGACAACCATGAAAGCACTTTTGAGCACCAAGATGGCTGAAGGATCATCGGTCAGGGACCATGTTCTGAAGATGATGGGTCTTCTGAATGAATTAGAGGTCCTTGGAGCTGTGATTGATAAGGAATCTCAAGTTGAGATGGTCCTGTAGACTCTGCCTGACAGTTTTCAACAATTTTGCTTGAACTATAATATGAACAAAATGGATTTGTCACTAGTGAAATTGTTGAATGAGCTGCAAGCGACAGAATCTATCATCAAACATCAAGCTCTAGTTGTGGCACTGAATGTTAGAGAAAGCTTCGGTTTCTAAGTCAAAAGGCAGTTGTCACGACCCGAAATTCTCACATTTGGACCGTGATGGCGCCTAATATTTCACTTGCTAGGCAAGCCAACGTTAGAATAATATTATCCATTTTTAAAATATTTTTTTTTAATTTATTAAAAATCAAAGAAACAAATGCGGAAGTAAAGTCTAAAATATAGTGAATAATCCATAAAACAATGGTGTCTAAATACCATCCCAGAATTGGTGTCACAAGTGCACGAGCTTCTAGAATAATACAAATAAGGGTCTGAATAAAATAAATCTGCTTGAAAATAAACACACAGCTAAAGTAAAGTAGACGGGGACTTCAGCAACTGCGGACGCCGTGCAGTTATACCTCAAGTCTCCTCTAGTAGCTGAAATCTGAGCAGGTTTACGGTACGCCGCTGAGACCAACTCCGAAATCTGCACAAGAAGTGCAGAGTATAGTATCAGTACAACCGACCCCATGTACTAGTAAGTG
>AWOL01S0022985.1:56966-99456 GCA_000715115.1 Nicotiana otophora
CTCCAATATAGACTTTTAATAAGTCTGTTGCGGCGTGCAACTCGATCCTCCAATATATTCATTTCAATCAATTCTGTTGCGACGTGCAACCCGCTCCTCCAATATATTCATTTACCAATTCTTATAGAAGAAATTACCCCAGTGAATACAACAATTAATATAAAGTTTTTAAGACAACAAGCATACAATAATTATTATTTAATTATGAAACAAACAATGACAAATAGCAATTTATTTAGGAAAGCAGGGAGAAAATAGGCAGTTTAATGTTAAATATGCTAAATGTCAAGTAGCAATTAATACACATAAATCAAATAGCATGTAACAATTATTGCAGGAATTCAAGAATTAATATTTGTCAAAGAATAGGGAAGAAATAATTATTATAACAATTAATTCATGGTTAAAATAATTTATGATTTTTCAAGTAAATATGCAAACAATTAATTTGTCGACGTATAGACACTCGTCACCTCGCCTATACGCCGTTCACATGCATTTCACATAACAAATAGTTTAAGGGTTCTATTCCCTCAAGTCAAGGTTAACCACGACACTTANCGTTCACATGCATTTCACATAACAAATAGTTTAAGGGTTCTATTCCCTCAAGTCAAGGTTAACCGCGACACTTACCTCGCTTTGTAAATTTTAATCAATTACTCGACCACAAATTTTCCTTTCAAATTTGTCTTCAAAAGCTTCAAATCTATTCATAAACAATTCGATGTACTCAATACGAATCATAGGAATTAATTCCATATGAATTTACTAATTTTTCGGATAACAATCCAAAATTCATTTAACTATTCGTCAGTGGGACCCACATCTCAAATCTCGGAAAACTTACGAAATCCGAACACCCATTCCGAGATGAGTCCAACCATATAAAAACTATCCAATTCCGATGTCAAATGGACCTTCAAATCTTAAATTTTATTTTTGAAAGATTTTATAAAAATCTGATTTTTCTTCTATGAATTCACGGATTCATGATGTAAATGAGTATGGAATCATGAAATATAATCAGTATAGGATAAGGAACACTTACCCCAATGGTTTCCCCTGAAAATCGCCCAAGAATCGCCTTACCCGAGCTCAAAAATGGAAAAGGGTTGAAAATGGGACGAATCCCATTTTCCAGAACTTAAATTCTGTTTCTGGGATTTTTACCCTTAGCGAACGCAGTCAGTGCCTCGCGTTCGCGAAGCACAAATTTGTGCTGTCCAATGTTACTCTTCGCGAATGTGAGGGCTACCTCGCGAACGTGATGCTTGCCTGGCTTGGCCTTCGCGAACGCGAGATGCCATTCGCGAACACGAAGGCAAATTTTCCTGGCCTGCCTCTTCCCCTTCGCGAACACGAGGTTTCAATCGCGAATGCGAAGCTTTGCACCTAGACCCTTCGCGACAGACGCGAACGCGTTCCCTCTGTCGCGAACACGAAGCACAATTCCGTCTGCCTCCAGTTTCTTCTTCGCGAACGCGAAGAAGGATACCAGAAGCAGATTTCTGTAATTTTTCCAAGTCCAAAAATGATTCGTTAACCACCCGAAACCAACCCGATCCCTCGGGGCTCCAAACCAAACATGCACCCAAGTCCTAAAACGTCGTACAAACTTGCTCTCGCGATCAAATCGCCAAAATAACACCTAGAACTACGAATTGAACACCAAATCGAATGAAATTTTCAAGAAAACTTTAAAATTTATATTTTTACAACCGGACGTCCGAACCACGTCAAATTAACTCCGTTTCTCGCCAAATTCGGTAGACAAGTCATAAATATTATAATGGACCTATACCGGGCTCCGAAACTAAAAATACGGACCCGATGTCAGTAATTCCAACATCAATGAATTCTTAAAAATCATTAAGCTTTCAAGCTTTTAATGTTTCATCAAAATTCCATATCTCGGGCTAGGGACCTCGGAATTCGATTCCGGGCATACGCCCAAGTCCCAAATTATGATACGGACCTATTGGAATTGTCAAAATACTGATCTGAGTCCGTTTGCTCAAAATGTTGACCAAAGTCAACTCAGTTGAATTTTAAAACTCTATTTCATATTTTAATCCATTTTTCACATAAAAACTTTTTGGAAAATTATACGGACTGCGCATGTAAGTCGAGGAATGATAAATAGTGCTTTTGGAGGTCTTAGAGCACACGATTACTTATTAACTTTAAAGATGACATTTTGGGTCATCACATCGGTAAGAAAAAGAAGAAGGCTCAAAAGGTTTTGGCACATGGAGGTGCAGCTGGTGTGAAAAAGCTCAAAGGAAAGTGCTATCATTGCAAGCAACCTGGGCATCACGAAAAGCAATGCCCTGCCTACCTGGCAAAGTTGAATAATCAAGGTAATTCAAATTTAAATATCGTTGAAACTTGTTTAGCGGCTGTCTCTACCATGTTTTGGTGTGTAGATTCAGGAGCCACTAATCATATCTGCACTACTTTGCAGGTGTTTCAGGAAACACGACGGCTAAGTGAGAATGAAATTTGCATTTTTCAAGCCAATGGTGAGCCATCACCAGCTTTAGCATTAGGCGATATTAGAGTTTCGTTTAGTAGTGATAGAGTTTTAGTTTTGAAAGATGTTCTCTATGTACCTTCTATTAGAAGGAATTTGATTTCGGTTTCAAAAATAATGGATGCTGGTTATAATGTTTATTTTGCTTATAACTCTGTTGTTATTAAGTTTAATAAACGTTTTATCTACACTGTTGCTAGAGTACATGAGCTTTTTATTCTTGATATATCTCCTCATGTGCTACAACAACCAAAAGAATTAAATAACATTAATCTGCCACATAAAAGAAAACGTATTTCTGAATTGAGCCAAACTTATTTATGGCACTTACGTCTAGGTCATATAAATCTAAATAGGATTTCGAGATTGGTTTCTAATGGACCTTTGAGTTCATTGAAAGTGGAGGCACTACCAACATAAAAATCCTGTTTAGAAGGTAAAATGACCAAGAGACATTGTCCCTCAAAAGGAAATAAAGCCAGCAATAAGTTAGAATTAATTCACTCTGATTTGTGTGGCCCTATGAATATACAAGCAAGAAGTGGTTTTGAGTATTTTGTGACTTTCACAGATGATTACTCAAAATATGGATATATTTATCTGTTGCGTCGTAAGTCTGAATGCTTTGAGAAATTCAAAGAATTTAAGACAGAAACGGAGAAACGACATGATAAATATATCAAAATATTGCGATCTGATCGTGGTGGTGAATACCTTTCTGCGGAATTCATTAAATACTTATCAGATTGTGAAATTACATCTCAATTATCTACTCCAGGAACACCACAACAAAATGGTGTGGTAGAAAGAAGAAATAAGACCCTTATGGAAATGGTTAGATCAATGTTAAGTTATTCCAATTTGCCTTCTTCCTTTTGGGGATATGCTTTAGAAACAATAAATTACATTCTAAATTTGGTTCCTTCAAAGTCAGTGCCTTCAACTCCAGTAGAATTGTGGGCTGGGCGCTAGCCAAGTTTACGGCACATTCGGGTTTGGGGTTGTCCAGCACATGTGCTGAAAAGGAAAGCGGATAAATTGGAATCGAGGACAGAAGTATGCATTTTTATTGGATATCCAAAAGGAACTAAAGGCGATTTATTTTATTGTCCTAAAGAAAAGAAGGTAAGTGTTACGACAAATGCCAGAATTTTAGAAGAGGACTATTTAATGAACCATATTCCTAGAAGTAAACTAGTTATACAGGAATTAAGTAATTGAGTAACTAATGACTCATCTCTGGAACGTATCCCGGAAGCCAGTATTGACATACCACTGCATCATCGTAGTGGGAGAAATGTCAATAGATAGCAGAATACACAAGAGCAATTGCCTGACATCTCACTACCCCAAAGTAGTGGGAGTAATGTTGAGCAACCTCAGATTGTTGAGCAACCTAAAATTGTTCTGCAGCCTGCACTTTAGGAAGAAGTTAATGATATCCCAGCTTCGCAAGGTGTGGAGGATAACATTGAGGCTTCAGTTCCAGAAAATAATATTATGATTCAACAACAAAATCAGACTGCACCTGTAGTGACTAATCGTAGTGGGAGAATTATTAAAAAACCTCTCCGGTTTGCGCTCTTGGGAGAATCTTATGATAGCATCCCTGAAGAGCCTAATACAGAACCTATTAATTATGACGAAGCACTACAGGATACAAATGCTGATAAATAAGTTGATGCTATGAAATCCGAAATGGAGTCCATGTACTCCAATCAAGTCTGAGATCTTGTGGAACCATCTACTGGAGTCAAACCCATTGGTTATAGATGGATCTATAAGAAAAAGAGAGGAGTGGATGGAAAAGTGAAAACTTTTAAAGCTAGGCTTGTTGCAAAAGGGTTTACTCAAAAAGAAGGGATCGATTATGAGAAAACTTTTTCGCCAGTAGCCATGCTTAAATCCATTAGGATTCTCTTATCCATTGCTTCTCATTACAATTATAAGATTTGGCAAATGAATGTCAAGACGGCTTTTCTTAATGGAAGTCCTGATGAGTGCATCCATATGGCACGACCAGTTGGTTTCATAAAAAGTGGCAATGAGACCATGTTGTGTAAATTAAATAAATCCATTTATGAATTGAAACAAGCTTCTAGAGCATGGAATACTTGTTTTGACACATCGATTAAAACCTTCGGCTTTGATCAATGTAAAAATGAGTCTTGTGTCTATAAGAAGTGGGATGGAGATAAAGTTGCATTTTTTGTTTTGTACGTGGATGATATTTTGCTCGTAGGAAATAATGTGAGCATATTGAATTCAATAAAGGAATGGTTGTCCTCGCGTTTTGATATGAAAGACTTGGGACAAGCGGCACATATCCTTGAGATCAAGCTTATGCGAGATCGCAAGCGAAGAATATTAGGCTTATCCCAAGCACTTTATATTGATACTATTTTCACCAGGTTTAGCATGCAAGATTCCAAGAAAGGCTTTCTCCCTTTTAGACATGGAATCTCTCTGTCAAAAGATCAGTCCCCAAAAACGACTGATGAGATAGAAAAGATGAAGGCAGACCCTTATGCTTCTGCTGTAGGGAGCCTCATGTATGCTATGCTATGTACTAGACCTGATATCTCCTTTGTTGTTGGCATGGTTAATATATTTCAGTCTAACCCTGGATGAGAATACTAGACTGTCGTTAAATATATAATCAAGTACTTGAAAAGGACTAGGGATTATATGTTGGTTTATCACTCAGGTGATCTTGCACCCATTGGCCATACTGATTCAGATTTCCAGTCAGATAGAGATTCTAGAAAATCTACCTTAGGATATGTTTTTACCCTAGGAGGTGGAGCCATAAGTTGGAGGAGTATCAAGCAATCATGTGTTGCTGATTCCACCATGGAAGCCGAATACATGGCTGCATCTGAGGCAGCTAAAGAGGCCGTTTGGCTCGGGAACTTTTTTAAAGAGCTTAATGTAGTTCCTTCGGTTCAAGCACCGATTGTACTTTATTGTGACAATAGTGGTGCAGTTGCAAACTCGAAGGAACCAAGAAGCCATAAAAGGAGCAAGTATATTGAGCGTAAATATCACTTAATTCGGGACATAACTCAGAGAGGTGATGCAAGAGTGTTGAAGATTGCGTCAGAGGACAATTTGACAGACCCGTTTACAAAGAGCTTGCCATAGAAAATATTTGACAAGCATGTAAAAGGAATGGGTATTAGAGTAGTAGACATATGGTTATGAGTCTAAATGGGAGATTGTTGAGATATACTATTAACCATGCGGTTTAGTCATAGTATTATATTTTTTATTCTTTATGAAATAATTGTTTATTTAATTTATTCAATTCAATAAAGTACCTTTTCAAATAGATCATTTGTTACATGTGTGTCCTTTAGTTAGGTAGTAGACAATTTAGTGCATGTAGTCTTAGCTCATGCACAGAAGATTAAATTGTCGGTTCTCATAATTAATAAACTATGTTCACAATCGAAGATATTATTGGGCAAAATATCTTGATGATTGTAGCACAAGATTATAGTATAATTTGTCTTGATTATGAGAGTGGTTTTACTCCGATTTCTTGTACTAGTATACTTAGTGTATATTGAACGGACCAAGTAGAGAAAAGATATTTTTGTACTCAATATATATAAAATATTTTCTCTAATTTATTGAATGAGCTTATACTCCTAATCTTGATATAATTATTATGATCAATGTGATTTGTTTATTATTTTGATTTATCAAAAGGTACAACTCTATTCAGAGTTGGTGTATGCCTAATAGATTGGACAATAACGAATAGTATTTGTAAAATAATAATTAGTTGATAGAATCCATGACTCGGTTATGAGTTTGATGATACCCCTTTATGTAAGCTTATAAGTTTTCATGTGAAAATTCGGCCGGTGAATTTTGTATCCGTCACATGAAATAGTTTAAGCGGAATTATAAAGGATTTAATTAGTTGATTAAGTTAAATTGTCAGTGATTTAATTTAATTAACTGGTATTTGGGATCTTAACATGGGGAGTTAAAATAAGTGTTAGTGAATTTTCAAAATTTATATTGAGGAGTTCAATTATAGTTTTTTAGTGGAATAAACTAGAATTAATTATAGTGGGAATTAATTCATGCAAAATTTCGAATTAATACTATAATTAGTAGCCTCTTATTATTTTTGTGGCCCTGTTATGCCTAGTAAAAACCTGAACTGATTTGGGTAAAAAGTGACTTGGGGGAAAAGTCATCCGGTAGAGTTAGAGTAAGATTCTACTTGCACAAGCAGAATCCTACAAGTTTTTGGAGCCCTAATTTTGGCTGAAAAACGTGTCTACTTAAGGAAGATATTTTTCACTCCATAACTCACCTTTTAGAGTTGTATAGTTCTTGTCCACTCAAAGCAAATTCGTCCAAGGTCTTACTAGGACCATAGCAGAAGACTACAACCCTGGATTCTTGCTGTGTGGAGAACCTGTGCAACGATTTAAAGAGGTTAGTGCTTCTAATCTAGCAATTATATCTTTGTCTAGTTTACATGTATTTGATGCCTGCATTGTATGCTTGCTTCCACTGCGCATGTTCTAACAATTGGTATCAGACGCCGTTTTACATCTAACTAGATAATGTAATACAACATGAATAAAGTAATATTAAAANCAAGAGGTTAGTACTTCTAATCTAGCAATTATATCATTATCTAGTTTACATGTATTTGATGCCTGCATTGTATGCTTGCTTCCGCATCGCATTCTAACAAGCTGATGTACCGATAAGTTCTTGATATCTTAATTACCCCGAAGACTACTTGGACTCATTGTATTCTTTAAGTTCATAAGCCTCGCTTGAAGTTTTGACACTCATAAAAAAATAATTTAATAAGATTAATCATAAAGGTATATTGGACTAATTAAATTACCCTTTGAAATAGCGGCCGTTCCTGTTAATTGGATCAATATAACATAACATGACACTACAGTGACTTCATAACAATTCGGCTGGCTCATAATTATGTATGAAATTCAGGTATTCAACAATTCAGGCTATTCCAGTACATCTGAATGTACAAATCAACTATATATGCATGTTAGGCAGATAAGCAAACTAAATACATTCTTATAAGCAGATGTTAATTGCAATCAACCTATTCAACTACAGCTACTAAACAAGTTTTCATATCAAATACCATTTTACTGCACTGTTGGCGAAACTATGACAAAAATTTATTCACATTCAATGTTGGCATATCAATTCAATAAATAATGATATATGTCTTCACATACATTTTTATTACCAAATCATGGTTAATTAATAAATATTTTAATCTTAATTTATGACTTTTAGTGTGCTTTTGCGTAAACATCCATAGGATACAAATAAGTTTTTACCGTGAAAGTATTTCCTTATACGTTAAACTTTGATGAGCATTATTTGGATATTTTTCCACTCCCTCACGTTTAGATAATTGGATCCTCGTATCTAATACCTTCAATTGCTTTTTCGTGGTCTTATCGTGAGAATGTAAATCAAGAGGAATGGATTTTGGTGATTTGTATCCATAAATAAATAGATAAACAGTCATTCCCCAGTTAAACACATTCATTTTTCAAATTGAAGCATCTAAGGTCCATAAAATTTCTTTCTCTTTTTAAAAGAATCTTAAAGAATGATTAACATAGACAAGAGTCTAACCGCTGTGGAGATAATGGGTTGGCATGAAATCCTTTGGAAAATATTTTCCGAAAAAATATTTTTTATAAAAAATAAGTGATTTTCTTACTTATTTTCTGATATTTGGTTAGGTAACAAAAATATTTTCTGAAAAATATATAATTTAAACAAATACTATGCGAGACAAACTGGGTAAGGGCGGGGAAGGTGGTCGATTGGGGTGTAGAAGCCGGGGCGGCGGTAAGGGTATTTGGGTAGGGGGGAGTTGGGGTGAGGGATGGAGGGTAGGGGTGGGGAATGGGGTGAGGAAGGTTGAAAATGAGTTTTGGAAAATATTTTATCTACTTTGGGTAGGAAAATTATTTTACTCTAATTGAAAAAAAATAAATTTATAAGAAAAATATTTTTCAAAACATTTAAGACAATCAAACATGAAAAAATTGAAAATATCAAACGCCCCCAATAACTATCAGTGAAATCATTTTGGATCATTAAGAAACTATTCACACAAGGGGGGCGGCCGAGAGTAAGTAGGTTAAACTCTACTTCTGCAAAAATAAAGCTCATTTTTGTTACTTTGAGAAAAACTCCATTAACAGAAAGTAATATGATTCAATAAAAATATGTGACTAAAAATATATCTTTTCTTTTTCTTTTTTGAAGAAATGGAATCAAATTGTGAGGGGATATCTCAAGAGCCAACATAATTAAAAAAATAATTAAGAATTTGATCTTTTTAGTTAAGAATATAAACTTCACACAAAAATAACCAGACTAAATAAATCATGTCTAGAAAAGAAAAGTTTCAACCAAAAGTTTTTTAAAAAGAATCATAAAGAGTGAGAAATATATAAAAGTTGTTGAATAGAGAAAATATTAGGAAAAAGGTGAGAGAGTGTAGAGGAAGACGAAAAATTTTGGCGGAGAATATGGAATCAGCTGTGGCGCGGCATCAATTTTATTTGAAGTTAAAGTTGAGGTATACTCAAAGGAACCGAAGCAGGAGACGAATGATTCCTAGAATTTTTTTATGCCTTACGGACACTTCTCATATGCTATTCCAATTGTTTGCAGACACTCCGTCTCTTTTACTCCCTTCATCAGAACAAATAAAGGCAGATCCGGGTACATGACAAGAGGCGAATCCAAGATTCTAAGAAAATGGGTGTACTATTATAAAGAGGTATATGTACGGGTAAAAACGGAGATTAAGTTACCCCCAATTTCCCGATGAAGAAACGAGGGACAACGTGATTCTACGCTGGCCGAGGGTGCCCACAGATCGGAGCCCGGGGGGACAAATGATACGTCGAAAATCGGGCATGGCTAAACATGGGAAGAATCGAGCTCGAGCAAAACAAAACGAACGAGGAGCCGAAATATCCGCCATCAACCGGATATTACGGCGCGGATCATGCCTGATATCAATTGCGGATCGTGTTTTACGGGAAAAAAAAGAAAAAAAGAATTTTTACCTTATTTAAACTTGTATTAGGGTTGAAACTCCCCTACTATATAAAGGGGAGAACCTTTTCATTTTTTGGGTCACTGTGGGTACGCATATCAAAACAATAAAGTTTACTTTTGCTTTTAGCTATTGTTCAAGTGTTCTCCAGCTGTTCATTTCTTTAGTTGCAACCGAGCTCCATCTCGAGGGCTCAATCGGAACCGGTTTCTAGGATTCAAACCTAACGCCAGGCTTAGTTATTTCATCACATTTGTTTGATCATCTTGTTTTCCTTTAATTCAATTACTTGTTGTTCTTAGATCATTCATGTTAAATTAAATCATGTATCCTTTAAACCGCGTACAAATTTAATTGTCACTCATTTTAAGGTTAAACCGTTTGGCGTCCACTGTGGGGCTAAGGATAATAGTGGTAATTTAATACGAATCTTTATAACACACTGAATTTTACACTAGCTCTTTGAAGTTTGATTTTAGGATTATTCAAAATGTCAAATTCCCAATGCTCACTTGAATGTTGACGCCGAGTCTGGTCACCGCGGTGAAAATAATAACGTAGTACCAAGCAACAACGTGCCCCCTGTCGACCCTAATGGCATTCCAATCGCTGACCCAGTCGATGCCAATTCACAAGTTTCTATTAACATCAACCTACCAACTATCTCGAAAACAGCATTCACGGGGCACCCCGACCACCGGCTCGCGAAGCACCCGAAGGGGGAGGTGATGGAGTTAGCTTACGTTTGATTTTTTATATGTTACAAGCTTTGCAGGTTGCAATAGCATAACTACAGAGTCAAAATCACGCACACAATGTGGATGAACCCAAATGGGTTGGAGAGGATACTCAGAGGGAGGAACCGATTGTCACAGAACCGGATGGATCCGGACCCAGAGAAACTTCCGAGGTGATGAAAATGCTCGAAGCATTGACAAAACGGGTGGAATCCGGTGAGAAAGAGATGGAGGCGAATGACAAGAAGGTGGAAACTTACAATTCGGGGGTCGATGAGATCCCGGGAGCTCCTCCGATATTAAAAGGACCGGATTTCCAAAAGTTCATTCAGAAACCTTTCCCCCCGAGCGCGGCACCAAAACCAATTCCAAAAAGGTTTCGGATGCCTGATATTCCCAAATACAATGGGACCACGGATTCAAACGAGCATGTGACCTACTACACGTGTGCAATAAAAGGCAACGACTTCGAGGATGATGAGATCGAGTCGGTGTTGCTGAAGAAATTTGGGGAAACCTTATCCAAGGGAGAAATAATATGGTATCATAACTTACCTCCAAATTCTATTTGTTCGTTTGTTGTGCTTGCACATGCCTTCTTTAAAGCTCATGTCAGCGCTATCAAAGTTGAGACGAGGAAATCAAACATGTTTAAAGTCAAGCAAAGGGACAACAAGATGCTTAGGGAGTTCGTGTCGAGGTTCCAGATGGAACGGATGGACCTGCCCCGGTTGCAGAAGATTGGGCCGTTCAGGCATTTACTTAAGTACTCAACCCCCGAAGTTCGGTTGCTTCTCAATAATTGAAGCAAAACTTGTTAGAATACCCTGCAGTTACCTTGGCCGATGTCCACAAAAGGTACATGTCAAAGATTAGAGTCAAGGACGACCAGCTAGCGGCTCCCTCGAGGTCGATTTATCCCAATAAAGAAAACGACATGTCTAAAATAATTGTGGATCAGGAGCCGAGGCTACCCCGAGATCGATATCATCCATACAACTCGGATAGAAGGGGAAACGGACCCAATCGCTACCCGACCAGGAACGATAAGAGAAGAGACAAAGGTCAAAGAAACAGAGGTTTGGGGAATAGAAACAATTTTGACAGATTGCTCAGGGGCAGAGATGCCCCGAGACTATCAGAATATAACTTTACGCGGATACAGCAAGTACAATGTCAGCCATCAGCCTCATTAAGGAGACCAAATGACCAAGGCCACTCCAGTCTGATCCCACACAGAGGTATCACAATTTGATAAATAAATATCATGGTACTCACGGTCACAGAACCGAGGATTGTATACAGTTAAGGGAAGAAGTGGCTCATATATTCAACAATGGACATCTTCGGGAATTCCTAAGTGAGTGGGCCAAAAACCATTTCAAAAACAGGGACGCCAACAAACAAATCGGGCAGGAAGAACCTCAACATGGGATTAATATGATCATTGGAGGAGTAGATGTTTCACAATGGCCAATGATAAAACGCACCAAAGTTTCTATCACAAGAGAAAAAATTCGAGACTATGTTTCAGAGGGGTCCATCTCGTTC
Organism: Nicotiana otophora; assembly: GCA_000715115.1. Classification (NCBI taxonomy): domain Eukaryota; kingdom Viridiplantae; phylum Streptophyta; class Magnoliopsida; order Solanales; family Solanaceae; genus Nicotiana; species Nicotiana otophora. The sequence continues at coordinate 68,890 of AWOL01S0022985.1, forward strand.
AGCGACGAGGACACCGAGGGCATCGTTCAACCTCACAATGATGCAATGGTAATATCTGTACTTATTAATAAATTTCGAGTTAAGCATATGTTAATTGATCCAGGTAGATCGGCCAACATCATCTGATGGAGAGTCGTAGAGCAACTGGGGCTGTTGGACCAGATTGTACCAGTAGTTAGAGTATTGAATGGGTTCAATATGGCGTGCGAGACAATGAAGGGTGAAATCACCATACCGGTCAACACAGTCGGAACCACCCAGGAGATGAAGTTCTATGTAATCAAGGGGGATATGAGATACAATGCCTTGTTTGGGAGATTGTGGATCCACAGCATGAGGGCGGTACCGTCGACCTTGCATCAAGCGTTGAAGTTTTGGACCCCAAGTGGAATCAAAACGGTCTACGGGGAACAACCATCCACAAAGGAGATGTTCATTGTCGATGAAGTGATCCCGGTGCCCGCAATCCCTACATCAAAAAGTGGGGGACTGGTCGAAGAGAAAGGCACCAAATAGCAATCACTAGTCGCGACCCTGACCGAGCCAGAAAAACAGGAAGAACGCCCAGCAGATGAGGAAGATGACTTCGAGGTCCCAAGATCCTTCATAGCACATGATGATACCGATGCCTCTAAGTCAACGATCGAGGAACTGGAACAGGTCATATTGATCGAGCACATGCCAGACATAAAGGTATACCTGGGCATGGGATTAACCCTCGAGCTCAGGAAAAAAATTATTAATTTTCTGGAAGCTAATGTCGATTGTTTTGCCTGGTCCTACTTAGATATGAGAAGAATCCAACCGGAGATAACCACTCACAAATTGAGCTTGGATCCAAAATTATACCCGATCAAACAGAAGAGGAGGCCATAGTCCGAAATCAAACACGCATTAATCAAAGACTGGGCACGATACGTTGAGCTTTCACGATGGCTATTCCGGGTACAACCAAATACATATGGACTTGGGCGACCAAGAGAAGACTTATTTAATAACTAAGTTCGGCACCTATTGTTATAACGTGATGCCGTTTGGATTAAAACATGTCGGTGCCACCTATCCACGCCTAGTTAACCGAATGTTCTAGGAACAAATAGGGAATCAATGGAGGTTTATATTGATAATATGTTAGTTAAGTCCCTGCAAGCAGAGGACCATTTGAAACATTTATAGGAAACCTTCGACATACTAAGGAAATACAACATGAAGCTGAACTCGGAGAAGTGTGCCTTCGGAGTTGGCTCGGGAAAGTTTCTCGGTTTCATAGTATATATCTGAGGAATAACGATCAACTCAGATAAGATAATGGCCATCAAAGATATCACCGTGGTTGATAACGTTGAGGTGGTACATAGGCTGACCGGGCGGATAGCCGCATTGGGCTGGTTTATTTCACGGTCATCGGATAAAAGTCATCAATTTTTCTCATTACTAAAGAAGAAGAACAATTTCTCTTGGACCCCGGAGTGCCAAAAGGCTTTAGAAGAACTCAAACAATACTTATTAGGTCCTCCTTTGCTGCACACCCAGAAGTCGAACTAGCAGCTGTACCTTTACTTGGTGGTCTCCGAGGTAGCGATAAGTGGTGTCTTAGTCTGGGAAGAAGAAGGTACGCAGTTTCCCATATATTATATTAGTAGAACCCTAGGTGATGCTGAAACGAGGTATCCACATCTAGAGAAATTAGTGCTTGCCTTGTTAAGCGCATCTAGGAAACTAAAACCATACTTTCAATGTCACCCTATATGTGTCATGACCTCATATCCGCTAAGGAATATAATGCATAAACCCAAGCTCTCAGGTCGGCTAGCAAAGTGGGCCATAGAGGTTAGCGGATACGATATTGAATACAAACCCCGAACAACTATAAAGTCTCAGATTTTGGCGGACTTCGTGGCCAACTTCACACCGGCCTTGATCCCCGAGGCCGATAAAGAATTATTACTTGCTTCGGGGATTAGCTCGAGGGTCTGGACCCTATTCACAGATGGTGCTTCCAACGCAAAACGGTCTAGGTTGGGAATCGTACTAAAATAGCCCACGACTAATGTAATAAGGCATTCTATTAGAAATGTGAAATTGACTAACAATGAAGCCGAATATAAGGCTATGATTACATGTCTAGAACTAGCTAAGATCCCGGGGGCTGAGGTGATCGAAGCCAAGTGCGATTCCCTCCTCATTGTTAACCAAGTTAACGGGACATTTGAAGTAAAAGAATATCGGATGTGGAGATACTTGGATAAATTACAAGTGACGTTACATCAGTTCAAGGAATGGACACTACAACATGTGCCCCGAGATCAGAATAACGAGGTCGGTGTGTTGGCTATTCTAGGGTCGTCAGTCGACTCTGATGAATTTAATTCCGGAACGGTGGTGCAATTGATCAGCTCGGTGATAGAGGAAGGTCATGCCGAGGTAAACTCAACAAGATTTACTTGGTATTGGAGAAACAAATTTATAGACTATCTTTAGAAAGGAAAATTGCCATCGGATCCCAAAGAATCAAGGGCCCTTCGAACTAAGGCTGCCAGGTTTAGCTTAGTTGAAGGAAAACTGTACCGAAGATCTTTCTTCGGACTGTTAGCGAGGTGCTTGGGTCCCGAGGAGACCTTTTACGTGATGAGGGAAGTCCATGAGGGTACTTGCGGAAACCATTCAGGAGCGGAATCATTGGTTCAGAAATTGATCCGGGTCGGTCATTAGTGGAACGAGATGGAAAAGGATGCGAAAGACTTTGTTCAAAAATGTAACGAATGTCAAAGGCACGCCCTAATGATCTACCAACCGGGGGAGATGCTTCACCCGGTCCTTTCCCCTTGGTCGTTCATGAAATGGGGAATGAACATCATAGGTCCTTTGTCGTGGGCACCCGGTAAGGCCCAGTACATCTTACTTATGACCGATTACTTCTCTAAGTGGGTTGAAGCACATGCGTTCGAGAAAGTTAGAGAAAAGGAGGTTATCAACTTAATCTGGGATCATATAATATGCCGATTTGAGATACCAGCCGATATCATGTGGGACAACGTGGATAGTTCGTCGGCGGCAAGGTCAATAAGTTCTTCGAAGATCACAAAATCAAAAAGATTCTATCGACCCCTTATCACCTGAGTGCGAATGGTCAAGTGGAGTCAACAAACAAAACTATACTGCAAAACCTAAAGAAGTGATTGACCGACTCAAAACGAAAGTGGAAAGAAATTTTGTCCGAGGTCCTATGGGTATATCGAACAACTTCGAAGTTGAGTACCGGTGAAACATCGTTCTCTCTAGTCTACGGAGAAGAGGCTTTGATTCTAGTACAGGTAGGAGAACCGAGCTTAAGGTTCCAATATGCTACGGAGACGTCGAACGACGAGGCCACGGCCACAAGCTTAAATTTAGCAAACGAAAGTCGAGAAGCCGCCCTAGTCCGGTTAGCAACTCAAAAGTAGCGAATGGGAAGATATTAAAACCAAAGGGCAAACCTTTAACACTTCCAAGTTGGGGACTTGGTATTAAGGAAAGTCATATTGCACACCAGGAACCCGAATGACGGGAAACTAGGCCCAAACTGGGAGGGACCATACAGAGTCACCGGTATAACCGGGAAAGGCTCATACCAGATCGAGTCCGAAAATGGTGTACAACTGCCTAAAAACTGGAACATGGCACACTTAAAGCGATACTACTTCTAAGGTATGAACACATAAACTTCTTTATGGTTTATTACGCTTTGAACTAACCCGTGCAGGTACTCAAGCAAAGTCAAATCTAAGGATTAGGTCTGAAAGCACGTGTTTCACTCTTTTTCCCTTTGACCTATTTTTTCCCGAAGTGGGTTTTGCGGCAAGGTTTTTAACGAGGCAACAGTAAGCATGCTACCCTTGTTTTGAATACCGGTCTAAGACTGGGGACTGCGGATTGTCCGTACAGGATTACTAGTATTCGAGCCCTCAAAATTCAGTCTCGATTACTGGGGGACTATCATACCCTGAGTCAAGAACCGAATACCTAAGTTTGGAAATTTAGAAGGCACTCCTATTCGACATCGAAAGCCAAGGCTTGAATATTAGGATTTATTGTAAGGATTAAACGGTCAAATGAACTGTGCCCGTATAGCTTATCCTCGTCATGACGGATGTCTATCTTCAATTATTTACACTACATTTAAAGTAATAAAAAGAATTTTGCCTTCTATGTTTCATCGGTTTACATTCGCACAAGCAATGTTATCGGTACGTCACTAAGAATGAATTCTGGGTTCAAAAACCTCTAGGCCCACGGGCCACCATTAAACGGGGGCATGAAACCCCGAAGGCAGTAAGAATCCGTAATACCGTGCATAACCATCTAAAGACCCCTAAGCCTATGGGTCACCCCGAACCGGGGACGCCAACCCAATAGTAAGATCGGGAAAATTGGGGTACTAAATCCCAAAGGCTCCGAGCCTACAAGGCAGGGCCCAAACACGAAAGGCCACGGCCAACTGAAGATACGAAGCCTTTAGAACTTTGATCAGAATGTATAAACGGCTCGGAGACGTCTGAGTTCGTGCATAAAAAGTAAGGTCCATACACGTTCTACATCCATAAAAGATTACCTCTGATTTGACCAAGTCAATCGGTCTTGAATTACGGCCATGAAAAGAGCCACCTTCGGCAAAGGTTAGTCGTGCCCGGATAAATCATTCAAATATTTTAACAAAGATTTCATTTTTTATCGGGTCCTCCGAAGTCCAAGCAATGCGGAGTTATTATTTAACCCAAGCCTCATTTGGACTTCGAAAAATCAAACAATTTAAGCAATGTCAAATTCTATGTTAAGGCATCGATGGCATATTAAGTCCGAAACACAAGTCATATATCCTAAGTCTTAAACATAAGTAAATGCAGAAAAGTTAAAAGACACAACATGTAGCCAAAGGGAAATTACATATATATATATATTTACCAAAAGGTATTTACAGAGGCACTATTAAACGGCCCCGGAGTACAAAATGTACGAGTACAAAAAGGCAGAAAAAAATGGGGGAAAAAAATAAGCTAAGGCATCCTTTTTAGTCTTTCTCAGAACCCAGCTCACTATCCGAGCCCCTAGGCTAGTACTTTGCCTTAGCTTTGGCTTCGAGCCTCTTGGCCTCCTCAATGTCGGCTGCTAAGTCAACTCATCGGGCTTGGATCTCCTCAAGAGTCTCTCTCCGAGATAGCCACTTCACATACTTAGCATTCATTATAATAGGGGCTTCGCCTGCCTCTACATTATTCTTGTACTAGGCCAGCATGTCCTTGGCTTTAGAGGCCTTGTTCGAAGCTATTTAGAATCTAGATTTATGCACCGTGTACTTTTCGCCGAGGGCATCACGTTCTGTAACGACCGAGGCAAGCTATGTCTGAAGCACATCATTCAGCCGAGACCATTTGTGAGCCTTCTCTCTCATCACTCGGAGCTACACTTTGGTCGATTCCAGATCCTCTTTGGTGGCATCTCGCTCCGATGTTATAAGGTCTATTTTTCCCCCGATCTCATCTGCTAAAGCCTTGACCTCGTCCATCTTGGACCTAAGCTGGTCGATCAAGATTATTTTCTCCTAGACCTATGAGGTTGCGGCATCAGTATTTGCATTTAAACTCTCGATATCGATCTCGAGAACTTTTAACTTTTCAACAAGAAAGGCATGGTCCTGTTTCGCTTTGGAAGCCTCCTTTTGGGCTTTCTCTAGCTCGGCTTAGAGGGCAGGGCGGTCGACCATATCCTTGAGGAATTTATCCTTCTACTCGCAGAGAGCTTTATACATATCTTTTTGCCGGACCTTCTCCTTGAGCTCGAATTCGAGGTGGCTCACCTCCATCCGGGACCGGTGAAAGATTTCGTGATTAAGCACTGAGGCCTGAGACATAAAGAGAGAAACGAATCGTAAAAATATTGTTAAGGAAAAAGAACCCTTTAAAGATACGAAGAGAAGAAGGTATACCCTATTCAGCGCCTGCTGAGCCTCATTGAAGAGGCTTGACCCGTCTACCTCGTTCATCTTCACTTGGTCCTCTTCGGTTAACAAGGAACAGAGATAGCTGGCCAATCCTCCAGCATGCCGACATCCACGCCCTCAAAAATGAATTAAGGGCCTCATCCGGGCCCGAGATGCCTCGGTCGGTTTTCCTACGGCGGCACGAGGCTTGTCTAAAAAGGCCTCCATATGAGGCGGTGACTCCGGGATGTGGATAACATTGGCAGTTTTTGAGGCGACCTCCCTCGGAACCGGAGGATCTTCCTACAAAGTAGTAGCTACTTGATCTTCTTCGACCCCCTAAGCTACAGGGGACTCGGGCTTTCGAGCGTCCCTCTCCAGGGGCGCCAACTCCAGGTCGACATCGATCGTCTTGTGAGTGACGAATTCCATATCGTCATCAGTATTAGAATAGTCCTTAAGCCGGTAAAAAGCTTCGGATTCCTAGACACGAGCACTGGAACCTCTCTTGGAGCTCTTTTTGACCCTGACCACGATCCTTTTATTCTTCTTAGCCTCGGTAGGAGCGTCCGAGGAGTCAGGAGACCTTTTCCTCTTCTTCGTTTTCTCCTCCTTCTTCATAGCAGCTTTAGCAGTAGGTTGTAGTGAAGCAGAGGGTTTTTCAGATAGGGAGGATTGCCCGAAGTATGGTGGTCTTAGGCAAACTTGTGGAAGGAAAAGACTTAGCCAAAATAATTACAAAATAAAAATGACCCAAAGGGAAATTCAACCAAAAAAAGAGGGACACTCACCATGAGAACGAGCCTCCCACTTACCTATGGAAAGCTTGAGCCACTCACGCTTGAGTTCAACTTTTTGGGGAACAGCAGGAACTCGGAGGGAATGAGGTCTTCGGTCTTTATACGAACAAACCTCCCCTGCCAACCTCGATCCTTGTCCTCATCAATGCAGGAGAAAGGAGCTTTCTTCGCCCGATGGGCAAGCTTGATTAGCCCCCCTTGGAAGATTCGGGGTCTATACACTCGTAGCAGATGGTCAATCATGAATCGAGGCTCCTTCGTGTTGTTAGCGAAATGAAGGAGAAGGGTAACGATCCTCCAAAATGATGGTTGGGTCTGCCCGAGGCAGATTTCATACCTCTTACAAAATTCGAGGATTACAATATCCACCAGACCGAACGTGAAAAGATACGTATAAATGCTTAAATACCCTTCCATGTGGGTTGTGATGTCCTCATCGGGACTGGGAACGACTATGTCTTTGCCTTCCCATTTGCAGTCCTCTCAGACCACTTAAAGCATCTCCTCGGTGATGGAGCAAATATACCACAACGCCTCCTCTCCTCGCTCTCCTTGTGCGGAGGCTTTTTCTGTCACGACCCAAACCGATGGGCCGCGACGGGCACCCGGTACCTTACTCAACCGAGTACCAACATAATGTATCTTTTCATGTCATACTATCATAGATAACTGAGCCAGAAGGCTGGCGTGAGATAAGTAGAATACAACATATAATACCAACTTATACATAAGACATACATTCCTATAAGACCAAATAACCACTCGTACATTGAACATAGGCCGACAAGGCCATACAATCTTTTACGTATATGACATCTGTCTACAAGACTCTAAGGATACATAATTTTCATAAGACTCTAAATCATACTAACCAAACAAGCAACTCCGAAGAAAATGGAGCGCACCAACATCTTTCGCTGAGCTGATAGCCTACTTGGAGGGCTCTCGACCTGTCTATCGGGACCTACGAGCATGAAACGCAACATCCCTAGGCAAAAGGGACGTTAGTACAAATAATGTACCGAGTTTGTAAGGGCTGAAAATCAGTAAATAATAGACATGAGAGAAACATGGAGTAAAAGACTCGACATGTACGTTTGCATAGCTCTGTAAATCATTTCATTTTTATAATGTCATGCATATGGGTATAAATGTCATACCATGCATAGGTATATGAGTTCATAACATCATCAAGCCTCTGAGGGCATCCCATCAAATCATTTCGGCCACTGTGGGCAAATCATCAACGTATACCAGCTGATCAGGTGGTGGTGCGTATATAATGCCGTAACCTTTTTTCATATCCCATATACATGTATATACGCGTATATAATGCCATCTGGTCATGGGTTAATGTACATGTATAAATGCATGAGATGCATAAGAAATACGTTAATAAGATTTTCTCGGAATGTCATAAAAATAATATGCATGTCAGATAAAGTTTATCAAATACGTATTTTTCTGCGACCCATGAACAGAAGATATAATAATAATTCACATGGGGAATCAAGAATATAGACACCCCTAATATTTCTATGAGTAGAGTCATTTATGGAAGTTGTGCATTTGCTCATTTCATTCGTGTCGTATAGATCATGCCAAAAGAAAGAAGGGATAGCCTTAAGATACCTGGAGTAGGGAAACATCTGTATGATATTCTTGAGAAGGATTGCACCGTAATTCCTTAGAGTTGCAAAATCCCGTTGTTATTACGCAGTGCAATTTTGTATGAATCTATTTACAAATATAAGACTATCGTCACTGTAGTTAACATGAGGTCTCATATGAACTTCAAAAGTTCCCTTGCCTATATTCCTTGTTCTTCCTTTCTATGTAATCCTTGCCAAAGAAATGAATTTGATATCTTTGAATATGAATTGAAAGATACGTAGTATCCTATCTATCTTTGAATTTAATCCTTGCCTTATGTAGAGCCTTGATATTCTTTTCAGAATGTTGGAAGATAAGTATAGGGTCACCTTATCTCCTTGGTCATGATTTTACCAAGATATATATCTTTTAATGGTTCAAAGATATGTAACTTTCTTGGATTTAGAAATCCTTATGTTGGAATTGGTTGCCACATACCCATAATGACTAAAGTCATATTGTTTTGGGTAGTGGCTTGCTGCCACGTGGGGGTGGGGGATTTTAATTCTATCCCATAACTCATTAGTTAATTAGGTAATATCTCGTTACCCAATAATTAACCAATTTACCATGTAATTAAGAATTATCTCAATTTACTTAAAATACTACTCACTTTTAACATACCTTATACACCTTACTATTTTGGCCATATGGCACCTTGTATGGTATTAGTCCATAAGTACCGCGCATTTTAGCTCGAGCCATATTTTATCCCAAAATGTCAAACTTCAACGAAAATCATTTTCTTCGATTTGCTAACCTCTCTCCTTCACTAATTTACTCATCACTTGTTTGAAATAGCATAATGCTTATAATCGCAAAATAATTTCATTCCCGAACTTACATCGATTAACTTACGACGAAACTTTAACGTACGAAAATGCGGGATGTAATATCTCATTTCCGAGCTTTCATCAATTTATTTATGGCGTACTTTCATGTATAAAAATATGGGGTGTAACATCATTCCCCCCTTTGAACATTCGTCCTCGAATGTTGACTTATGCACTTATCATTATCATAACCTATAGCTCTTGCGAATACTTTAGTACTCTCATTGCCATCTAGGCATTTGTTCTATGAATAAATCCAAAGGACATGGCATTCCCCCCTTTAGGCCTCTTTCTCACACCACGACTTGTGGTCAGAATCTGTTGCTACCTTCTGTCATGCAACATGTACGACTTTTTCTTTGTATGTGCGCTTATGCGACTCTTCTCTTTAGCTTTTAGCCAATCTCTAGGCCTCTACCTATACAAAACTTGACAAGATGTCCCTCTGGGAATCTATAAGTGTACTGAAGTTCTTTGCTCGGTACTTTGTCGAACTTACAAATATTGCTTTATCTTATTTCATAGACCTGGCTATCCATCCGCGTGATTTTTACTGCATCTAGGTAGGTCATAAGGTACCATAACTCTTACTTCGATTTATCGTTACTGAGGTCTGCTACCGAACTCCAGGTTACTTTTGTTGCTTATCCCATATGTATAAATCTAAGTCCTTTAATACTTCCTCATTACTGTTCATCTTAAGAATGACGGCCTATTCTCATCTCATACTTTGTGACTTTTGTCCATCCATTGTTGATTTACCTCAATGTTGATCTACAATCTACCACTGATATCTTGAAACTTCTTACGTAAAACACTGCCACTAGGGCTTACGTTGCATCGAGGAATATTCGAAGTGATTTTCCTGATCCACTTAGCGGCGATACTGTACTTCAATAACTGTACTTTATAGCATCCCAATGTGACTCACTTACGTGGGTATTTTAATCTTGTACAATTCATGAAATACCTTCAAATCATCACTCAATAGAAGGCCCAAACATCATCCTTCATTTATCACAAGTATACCCTCATTTTACCATCAGGGCAACATTCCATCTCTTTTAAATGCTATTAGTCTTAGACTCATTTGAGTTCATTCAGGCTATACTGAGCTTTCTATAATTTAGAGAAATCATCAACTCTCTTGTTTTCATGGGCTTAATCCTGAGGACTTATCCATTCTTGTCACCTTCTCACTCGCCTTTTCTTATCCTTATTCCTGTCATAAATCCTTCTCACTTTACTATACTTTAGCTTGCGACCTATACATATCTATTTATACTACTCACAACCTTCCTTCAACTTACTTGCGCCATAGATTTTCTTATGTCATCCTGGAACATCAAGCGAGACATCACATCATCTCTACTCTTCTTTACTCTCTTAATTAGACCTCTCGATACTTAGAAACCATAGGTTGGGAGATATGCCACCGACGACGCCGCTACCATTCCTGGATATTGAATCCCAGTACTTCTAGCCTTCTATCTACAGTATGGATTATTCGCAACCTTCTGCATTTGAGTATATTGTATGTTGTTCACCTTTACCTTACTTACCTTAAAATCTCGCATCACATCTTCTATCTCTTTCATGACCTCCCTTCTATATAGGTATAATTCACATCCGCGACTTAAAGCTCTATTATAATACTTGCACCTCTAGTGCATACACATTCCGGTGGGAGCTTTATATTGACTTTTTATGAGGCTGGTACTCTTCTAACTGACTTTATCGTAGACCATTATAGAATATGGCTACTGTACTATCTCTCATGTACCTCTGATATTAAGAGCAATCCTGCAATGTTCTCAATCATGATTTCTATAATTTTCCGGGTCCAATAATTAGACTCCTCATTTACTTCGTTTTTGTAACTCTTTAGTTTCCTCTTCCTTCTGATCAGTCTTTATGTAGGCTTAAGCTATCTTCTGATCAGTGGCTTACGGTATTAGTTATTACTTTAGCCTTTCATGGGCGCTATGGAATATCCATGATACAATCTTCTGATAATTCAATCCTTTGTCTATGACCTGGACTCAATTCCTTTTTTTTAAACTTATACTGGAGTCTTCTACGGTTGTATGATTGTCAACATATATGTTGCATGAATAATACTCCGAAGTCTTGAGTGCATTCATAACGTAACTAACTCTGGATCATTGATCGAATAATTCCTTTCGTTCCTTCTCAAATTTCTTTAAATATAAGCAACTACTTTTCCTGGTCGTTCTGCCACTTGTTGCATGAATGCTTGGCTTATCTTAGTGCCCACACATATTGGAATTCCGTACAACCCATATGATCTTGAATATCACCTTTTGATTTTTTTTTTCTTCTTCCCGTTCATAGCCACGATAGGTGCCACTTTCTTATGGAGTACATACAATGTTGTTGTGAGATTGTTCTTACAAGACCATTTTTTTCTTCAAGTTACTATGCTTAGGTTGAAGCCTTCTTCCTTATTTCATCATCTAGTCTTTCGTTGTAGTACTTAGGGAAGACCTTCTGACTCTTGTAAAGTTGCGAGCTTATTACATCGCATACTTGACCGAATTTTTGATGTTCTTCCTAGTGAGACTATCTTTTATTTTCATAACATTCATACGGTACCTTTAACTACCCCAACTCTTATCTGAATATTTCTCAAGTATTACAATGACATTACTGCGAGGTTGAATTCACTATATTGGGTTTTACTATGTTTATCTAGCACGATTTGATGACTCGTATGTAATCTCCTATTTAGGCATAACTAGGCTCTTCCTGAATCAATTACTAACTACTCGTTGGCCCATTCTATTATCGTCGGGATGCAATCTGTGAAATTCTCATGATGCCGAGTATTACTCAGTCCTTAGTTCATGTTTGGTTTATCTTGTTTATCAGTCCATGCTGATTTCTTATTACTCTGGGGTCTAACTTTTCCTTTTTGGTAGTCGCGTTGGAGTCACGAACTTATTTCTCGAAATGAGGATATGACTTTATGGCCTATACTACTTTGTCGTCTCAAGGCCTGTCACCTCTTGTCTTTTCCTTCACTTGACTATAGACTCTGTAATACTATCATCTTTTTGATCTACCATTGTCATCCATGTATCACATCTTACTCAAAATGCTTCATTAACTCTCTTCTTATTTCCCGCTAACATTTATGTCTACCACTTTATTCTGAAACTCGAACAAGACATTATTTTGCTTTTAGCTCCCCTTGCTACATCTACCGACCCATCGAGTTGCCTAACATTCTTTCTCTACTAGGGACGGGAGTCACACGAAGATAATATTTATCCCTTCCAGGCTTTCAATTCATATCTTTGTAGTACTCATATCTAGCTGTACCATTTTAGAGTGCACCATCTGGGTGTCTCACAAGAAGATCTATTAGCACCTTTGCAATATCCTTCGGAAATGTCAACTAACACAAACAATCCATTCACCATTTTGGGTTACTCTTACTCCAGCCGGATCCTGATATCCGTCCTTCTCTTATACTACTTTTGTTAGCCCCCATAAGGCATAAATGAGATGGGTATGTCCAATTGTACATGCCTCTGTTACTGTTAAAGGTAACTCAAAATTCTTATATCTCTCTTCCTGACTTGTAGATAATGTCCATCTTTACTAACTGGGTACCCCGTACCCTTCTTCACCTTGCTTCTTTTACTTGTTGAAATTTGTATCTATCTTCTAAATCTCTCATTGCCTTTCACCATAGGGGTGGATAGATATTCTTGCCTTAAGGCTTCTTATCAAGAAGCCTACACGTCTTAATACACACAAGATCTGATGAAGATTTCACATTTACTCATCATAAGTATGATGCAAAATCGAGTTCCTCGGACTCAACTCTTCCACATCTATATCTCTTATCAACCGTCTTTCTAGATGTAGGCATCGTCGTATTATGAATAAGATAGAGTTTAGGAAATTGAGTTCTTACAACTGAGCTTTACCATACGATCTAGAGTAAGAAGAAAGAGTGACAGTCCTAAATGCCCTATAGCCTCCTGCTTATGAGTGTGGTGCATGACACACCCATAAACAAGACTCTACTAGACACGGCTTGTAGACTCCCTAGGACAGAACTGTTATGATACCACTTTTGTCACGACCCAAATCGATGGGCCGCGACGGGCACCCGGTACCTTACTCAACCGAGTACCAACATAATGTATCTTTTCATGTCATACTATCATAGATAACTGAGCCGGAAGGCTGCCGTGAGATAAGTAGAATACAATATGTAATACCAACTTATACATAATACATACGGGCCTATAAGACCAAAATAACCACTCATACACTGAACATAGGCCGACAAGGCCATACAATCTTTTGCGTACATGACATATGTCTACAAGCCTCTAAGGATACATAATTTTCATAAAGGTCGTGACAGAGTCCCGCCATACCAAACAATATACGTCTAAATCATACTAACCAAACAAGCAACTCCGAAACAAATGGAGCGCACCAACATCTTTCGTTGAGCCGATAGCCTACTTGGAGGGCTCTCGACCTGTCTATCGGGACCTGCGAGTATGAAACACAGCATCCCAAGGCAAAAGGGGCGTCAGTACAAATAATGTATATGTAAGGGATGAAAATCAGTAAATAATAGACACGAGAGAAACATGGAGTAAAAGATTCGACATGTACGTTTGCATAGCTCTGTAAATCATTTCATTTTTATAATGTCATGCATATGGGTATAAATGTCATACCATGCATAGGTATATGAGTTCATAACATCATCAAGCCTCTGAGGGCATCCCATCAAATCATTTCGGCCACTGTGTGCAAATCATCAACGTATACCAGCTGATCAGGTGGTGGTGCGTATATAACACCGTAACCTTTTTCCATATCCCATATACATATATATACGCATATATAACGCTATCTGGTCATGGGTCAATGTACATGTATAAATGCATGAGATGCATAAGAAATACGTTAATAAAATTTTCTCGGAATGTCATAAAAATAATATGCATGTCAGATAAATTTTATCAAATACGTATTTTTCTGAGACCCATGAACAGAAGATATAATAATAATTCATGTGGGGAATCAAGAATATAGACATCCCTAATATTTCTATGAATAGAGTCATTTATGGAAGTTGTGCATTTGCTCATTTCGTTCGTGTCGTATAGATCATGCCAAAGGAAAGAAGGGATAGCCTTAAGATACCTGGAGTAGGGAAACATCTGTATGATATTCTTGAGAAGGATTGCACCATAATCCCTTAGAGTTGCAAAATCTCGTTGTTATTACGCAGTGCAATTTCGTATGAATCTGTTTACAAATCTAAGACTGCCATCACTGTAGTTAACGTGAGGTCTCATATGAACTTCAAAAGTTCCCTTGCCTATATTCCTTGTTCTTCCTTTCTATGTAATCCTTGCCAAAGAAATGAATTTGATATCTTTGAATATGAATAGAAATATACGTAGTATCCTATCTATCTTTGAATTTGATCCTTGCCTTATGTAGAGCCTTGCTATTCTTTTAATAATGTTGGAAGATAAGTATAGGGTCACCTTATCTCTTTGGTCATGATTTTACCAAGATATATATCTTTTAATGGTTCAAAGATATGTAACTTTCTTGGATTTAGAAATCCTTATCTTGGAATCGGTTGCCACATACCCATAATGACTAAGAGTCATATGTTTTTGGGTAGTGTCTTGCTGCCACGTGAGGGTGGGGGATTTTAATTTTATCCCATAACTCATTAGTTAATTAGGTAATATCCCGTTACCCAATAATTAACCAATTACCCACGTAATTAAGAATTATCTCAATTTACTTAAAATACTACTCACTTTTAACATACCTTATACACCTTGCTATCATGGCCATGTGGTACCTTGTATGGTATTAATCCATAAATACCGGATATTTTAGCTCAGGCCATATTTTATCCCAAAATGTCAAACTTCGACGAAATTCATTTTCTTCGATTTGCTTACCCTCTCTCCTTCACGAATTTACTCATTACTTGTTTGAAATAGCATAATGCTTATAATCAAAAAATAATCCCATTTCCGAACTTACGTCGATTAACTTACGACAAAACTTTAACGTACGAAAATGCGGGATGTAATATCTCATTTTCGAGCTTTAGTATGCAGGTTTGAAGGTTAAGAATAAAGGTTTGAAGACAATAGATGAAGATATAAAGATGTGAAGAACAACTCATGAAGGTTTGAAGGATTGATGAGCAGATAGAAAATTCGAGGGTAACTCAACAAGGTTCAAAATCAGAAAGTAAAAAAGTGAAAAAAAGGAAATCGGAGCTTTTATAGGGAAGGAATTATGAATGCATGATGTTTCACATTGGGTAACTGCCGAGGGTGATCAACCGGTGGCTGAGGCGTGTACAAAATCATAGCGACGTGACTGATGGGACGTTTCAACTCATTAACTTGCCTATGGTGTACGAAGGAAAGAACCGGGGTCAATTAGTCACTTCTCATCATTCCTATAAATCTATTCTCCGAGAAGTGAGGCGACTATTTGTGTACGGGTAAAATCGGAAATAAAGTTACCCCCGATTTCCCGATGAAGAAATGAGGGATGGTGTCACGACTCGAAATTCCCATCCTCGGGACCATGATGGCGCCTAATATTTTACTTGCTATGCAAGACAATGTTAGAATAGTTTTTAGACATTTTTAACAAATCAAATTAACTGATACCAAATCAACTGAAATAGAACTGAAATAGAGTATGAAAACCCATAATAACTGCAATATCTCGATACAATCCCAGAATTAGTGTCACAAGTGCACGAGCGAGTAGAATAATATAGATGATGGTCTGAATGAAAGTAAAACTGTCTGAAATGAAATAAACACCTAGGATAAGATAGAAGGGGACTTCAGGGCTACGAATGCCAAGCAAGTGTACCTCAAATCTCCAATCCGGCAATTAATCCGAGCAATCTATAACTGTGGCTATGACCGACTCCAAAATTTTTACAAGAAGTGCAAAGTGTAGTATGAGTACAACCACCCCATGTACTCTGTAAGTGTCGAGCCTAACCTCAACGAAGTAATGATGAGGCTAAGGCGGGTTACTTATAATAAATTGTACGCAGTATAATAATAATAATAGGAAAGGAATATAGGAGAGTAAGGCAGTTAACTTATGAAATTAAACTCAATCCTCGGAATCGGTAAAACCAAAAACACCAGTACTCCGAATCTAGTATGAAAGCATCGAAGATAACACAGTACAACAATGACTACCAAACACACAATATGTTGCGGCGCGCAACCCGATCACACCGTACAAACACAATCCTCCCTTATTTCACCAAATCAATATCAATAATAACATGTAAAATCCATTGCGGCGCGCAACTCGATCCCACCATATAATCAGAATCAATATCATATTCTCCCCTTATTTCACCATATCAAAATCACATATAAAATTCGTTGCGGGGTGCAACCCGATCCCACTATATCAATATCAATCCTCCCTTATTTCACCCGTTGCAGCGTGCAACCCTAGCCATACACAAAATCAATAAACGAAATCAACTCAACAACCGAAATCACAAGAACTCTACGATTAACGAATATGAAAGCAAAACCATAAAGGAATCTCGTACCAAATCAAGAAATGCTACAATTAATACTAAGCAACAAGACAAGCGGAGATATGACAGTTAAGGCGCACAAGCAAGACAATAACGGCAAGTAGCAATTAATCATGAAAGCATGGAAGAAATTAACATTTTAAATATGAGAACAATAAATGACAAGTAGAAAGTTAAGGCATGAGAGGAAATTAAAGCATGTAACAATTAGGACATGGAATAAAATAATTAATGAAATACGGGAAAGCATGGAAACAATTACATTGACAGTGTATATACACTCATCACCTCGCATATACACTACTACACATGTAATTCACATAACACATAGCTCAAGGGTCCCTATTCCCACAAATCAAGGTTAAACTCAATACTTACCTCGCTCCGCAAACAAATCAAAGCTCAAACGGGGACTTTCCTCTAAAATCCGCCTCCAAACCAATCGAATCTAACCAAAATTGACTCAATAACATCAAATAATGCTAGGGAATCAATTACAATACATAAAATTAAGATCTTTACACTTTTCTCAAAAATACAACAAAATTCAACCCGGATCTGCTTGGTCAAAACCTGAGATTCTAACCAAAACCCATTTACCCATTCACCTCCAGCCCGGTTATGTAATTAGTTTCGAAATCCAACCTCAATTTGAGGTCTAAATCCCAAATTTACAAAAACCCTCAATTTTTCCTAAATCCATAATTTTCTACCATGAAAGAACATAGATTAAGGTTAGAAATTAATGGGTAACAATGGAAATGGAAGAAAAGAATTTAAAGTACACTAACCTTTGAAAGGGTGATGAAAATTCTCTCCCAAATCGCCTCTAGGCCGAGGTCTAATGAGAAGATGGTGAAAAACGGGTGAAATTTCGTGTTTGGGATATTTTAAATCACTGGCGTCAGGCCTTCGTCGCGTTCACGGAGGGCCTGACGCGATCGCGAAGCGCTGTGTCCCAAATGGCCTTCGCGTTTGCGATGGTTCTTCCCCCCTGACCATCACCTTCACGACCCAGTAATCGCGTTCACGTAGCACACTAGCCCAGCCTTCCTAGATTCCCACAAACCTTCGTGTTCGCATGTGGGTGGTCGCGTTCACAAAGGGTAAGCCCCCAAAAGCTTCCCGTTTGCGACCTATTCCCCACATTCGCATAGGGTAAATCCCTTCCCAGCCCAGGTTGCTCTTCGCGATCGCGGGAGTATCTTCGCAATCGCAAAGAAGAAAGCACCAGATGACAGTACAAGCCTAAAAACAAGAAATTTTCCTAAGTTCAAATCATCTGTAGCCTATCCGAAACTCACCCGAGCCCTCGGGGCTCCAAATCAAACATGCACACAAGTCCAAAAATATAACACGAACTCGCTTGCGCTCAAAACACCAAAATAACACCTAGAAATATGAATCAGACACCAAAACGAATAAAATTTTAAATGAAACTTAAGAACATGAAAATTTTCAAATGTACATCTGAATCATGTCAAATCAACTCCGTATTTTACCAAATTTTGCAAACAAGTCATAATTACTGTAATGAACTTATACCAAGTTCCAGAACTAAAATCTGAAATCGGTAGCAACAAAGTGAACATTTGGTCAAACTTATAAATCCTTTAAACCTTTAAATTGCTTGTTTTCAACAAATTACGTTAATTCAAGTTAGGGACTTCTGCATTAAGGCTAAAATAAAAGACTAAGAGGCGCTGCAAGCGAGCAAAGAGTTATGCTTTCATTTCTTAGTTGAGATTGAAATCAAGTTAAAAGGTTAGGTATAATGCACGCAGGCCAAGTCTAGAAAAGGACTTCCTTACTTTTTATTCATAGTAGTCTTAATGACTAGTAGTTTGAAGCCTTAAGAAAGCGGTTTTTTCGGCACTCGCTTCCTTCGTCTTAAGTCAAGTTCAGTTTATTTTTTTTCAATTCAGAACTCTTAGTCGAGCTGATGGCGAGATTAATTTTTTGTTCGAGGTTCAAGAGGAAGGAGAGGAACCACCGCCCAATTCCTAAAGTGCTATCCTAAGTGCGTACTGGTTCATCACCGACGGGTGATTTCTGATCACGTAAAAAGGGCTGGTTTTTCGATAGAAAAAGAGACAGGGGAGGGGGAGTTGGCTGTAATTGAGACATATTTTCGGATGGACGATATGGATTTTTTCGAGATAGTTAACCATTCTTTTAACCGTGAGAGGTGGATGTAATTCAACTCGAACGAAGTGAGATGGTGGATATAATTCAGCTCGAACGAAGTAAGAGGGAGGTCATTCAGAACCCGCTGGCTCCAGAATAGGGGGACCTTGATATTCTCGATCGTTCTTTGATTCAAAGCATCGTTCCATCTCAATTGAAAAAGTATCCGGATTGAATGTGTACTATCCCCCTATCGGACTAAGGGTTTTGATAAAATATTCCTCTTTCTAATTGAATTCAGTCAGTAACAAAATAAATATTACATAAAGAGTGAAATTCCATAAAACATGTCGATTCCGAGCATATGCCCAAGTCCTAAATTACGATACGGATCCACCCGGACCGTCAAAACACTAACCCAGGTCCGTTTACACAAAAATGTTGACCGTAGTCAACTCAAATAAGTTTTAAGGCACGATTTCATATTTTCATCAATTTTCTCATAAAAACCTTCCGAAAAAAGGACACGGACTTTGCACACAAATCGAGGAAGGCTAAAAGGAGCTATTCGAGGTCTCGGAATACAAAAATGAAGGGTGAAACTATAAATGACCTATCGGGTCATCACATTCTCCACCTCTAAAACAAAGGTTCGTCCTCGAACGGACATAGAAAGGTACCTAGACTGGTGAAAAGGTGTGGATATCTACTCTGTATGTCCGACTCGGACTCCCACATGGATGCCTCGATCGGCTGACCTCTCCACTGCACTCAAACTGAAGGATAACTCTTAGACCTCAACTATCGGACCTGCGCGGGATAGAATAGCCACTGGCTCCTCCTCATAAGTCTAATCCTTGTCCAATTGGACTGAGCTGAAGTCTAACACATAGGACGAATCACTGTGATACTTTCGGAGCATGAACACATGGAACACCGGATGGACTGTTGATAAACTAGGTGGCAATGCGAGCCGGTAGGCCACCTCACCCCCTCTTTTATGAATCTCAAAGGGTCCGATATACCTAGGGCTCAACTTGCCCTTCTTTCTGAACCTCATCACACCCTTCATGGGTGAAACCTGGAGCAATACCCTCTCTCCAACCATAAATGCAACATCACAAAATCTATGGTCGGCATAACTCTTCTACCTAGACTGAGCAGTGCAAAGTCAATCCTGAATAATCTTGACCTTATCCAAGGCATCTTGAACCAAATTTGTACCCAACAACCGAGCCTCCCCCCACTCGAACCATCCAACTGGAGAACGGTACCGCCTCCCATATAATGCCTCATAGGGAGCCATCCGAATGCTCGACTGGTAGTTGTTGTTGTAGGAAAACTCCGCAAGCGACAAGAACGGATCCCAAGAACCCCTGAAATCTATAATGCAAGCGCGAAGCATATCCTCCAATATCTGAATAGTGCGCTCGGACAGACCATTCGTCTGGGGGTGAAATGCCGTACTCAGCTCAACCTGTGTGCCTAACTCAAACTGTACGACTCTCTAGAAGTGCGAGGTGAACTGCGTACCTCTATCAGAAATGATAGACATGGGCACACCGTGAAGACGGACGATCTCGCAGATGTAGATCTCAGCTAATCACTCTGAAGAATATGTAACTGCCACTGGGATGAAATGTGCCGACTTGGTCAACCTATCCACAATGACCCACACCACGTCGAACTTCTTCTGAGTCCGTGGGAGTGCAACAATAAAATCCATAGTGATACGCTCCCACTTTTACTCAGGAATCTCTAACCTCTGAAGCAAACCACCAGGCCTCTGATGCTCGTACTTTACTTGCTGAATATTTAGAAATCGATCTATATATGAAACTATATCCTTCTTCATCCTCCTCCACCAATAATGCTGCCGCAAGTCCTGATACATCTTGGCGGCACCGGGATGAATAGAATATCGGGAACTATGGGCCTCCTCAAGAATCAACTCATGAAGTCCATCCATATTGGACACACAAATACGACCCTGCATCCTCAAAACCCCATCATCTCCAATACTAACCGGCTTGGCACCACTGCGTCGCACCGTGTCCTTAAGGAAAAGCAAATGGGGATCATCATACTGACACTCTCTGATGCGCTCATACAAGGAAGACCGAGCGACTGTGCAAGCTAGTACACGATTGGGCTCTGAAACATCTAACCTCACAAATTGATTGGCCAAAGCCTGAACATCTGCTGCAAGCGGTCTCTCACCGATTGGGATATACGCAAGGCTACCCATACTCACTGCCTTTCTACTCAAGGCATTGGCCACTACATTGGCCCTCCCGGGATAATATAAAATGGTGATATCATAGTCTTTCAACAGCTCCAACCACCTCTTCTGCCTCAAGTTGAGATCTTGTTTCTTGAACAAATACTGTAGACTCCAATAATCCGTGAATACCTCGCACGACACGCCGTAAAGATAGTACCTCCAAATTTTCAGCGCATGAACAATGGCTGCCAACTCTAAGTCATAAACAAGGTAATTCTTCTCATGAACCTTCAACTGCTGCGGCGCATATGCAATCACCATGCCATCCTGCATCAATACTGCACTGAGCCCAATACGAGATGCATCACAATACACGAGCGATAGACGCGATCTACAACAATAGAATCTCCCATAGGCATGGACTCATACACATGAGAACTCAAAGAATCATGAGGCACAACCAGATATGAAGCAAAATAGGATGACACATAGGAATAATAGATCTCAGATCAAATAGAACTGAATAATCTCTACGAAAAACTGGAACAATACTTATGATAATGGCATCAAATGACTCGGCCTCAGGACTAGCAGGGAAAGTATAACATCGGGGTTGGGCCCCACCACTCTTGACTACGTCTCTGGGAAGGCCTCTAGCTGGCTGGCCTCTACCTCTAATGGCCTCACCTCCATCTCTAATGGCCTGAACTTCACCTCTAGCTGGCTGACCCCTGCCTCTAGATGGCTGAGCGGGCGGTGGAGCAATCAGTGCTGGAACCATGGCACGAGAACTCTGATGTGGCATGCTGCCCAATAATCCCAAACAGAACCTCTTGATGTGACCGATACCACAACACTCAAAACACCCTTCCTGATGTTGTGGCTGCTGAAGTTGAAGCTGACCCGAACGGGCCGAATAACCTCGGTGATAGCTCTAAATTGGAGGCGCACTAATAGGAACTGATGGTTCACTATAGTCTGGCTTCCCACAATGAGGCACATAAGGACCACGACTCCCTGAAGCACTGTGAGATGCCTGAATTGCTGAATGAAATGGCCTGGGATGATGGCCTCTACCAAAAGTACCCCTACCTCTAGATGAGGCGCCACTAAAACTATCGAAATGACAAGGCCTTTTATCAGACACCGGCCCCCTCTCCTGAGTATGAACCATCTCGATTCGCCTAGCAATATCTACAATCGTTTGTAAATAAATATCACTCTCGGTTTCCTTGTCCATCTATAGCCTGAGAGTGAAAGTGAGCCCATCAATAAATCTCCTCACTTTCTCCCTCTCAGTAGGAAGCAAAATAGTGGCATGGCGAGCTAGGTCTGCAAATCGAGTCTCATTCTGGGTAACAATCATACTATCCTACTGAAGACGCTCAAACTGCCTGTGGTACTCCTCTCTTAGAGTGAAAGGAATGAACTTCTCTAGAAATAGCTGTGAAAACTGATCCTAGGTAAGTGCAGGCAAACCAGCTGGTCTAATCAACATATAATCTTTCCACCATCTCCGGTCGGAACTAGTCATTTGAAATGCTGCAAAATCAACCCCATTGGTCTCAACTATACCCATGTTGCGCAACACCCCGTGGCAACGATCCAGGAAATCCTGTGGGTCCTCAGAAGATGCACCAATGAAATGAACAGGAAAGAGCTTGGTAAACTTATCCAACCTCAACATAGCCTCAGAAGACATAGCGGGCCTATCATCGGCCTGTGCCGTAACAACCGGCTGAACTACCCCAATTGGCGGGGCTGCTGGAGTCTGATACTGGGGAGCTACCTGCTCCGGGGTGTGAGTAGAGGGAGTTTGAGCTCCTCCCCCAGCCCGAGAGACGTCTGGTGCCACCGTAAATCTACCGGTCTGGGCCATACTCTCCATAAGGCCCACCAAACGGACTAGAGCATCCTGAAGCACTAGAGTGGCTATGAACCCCTCCGGGACCTAAGCTGGTCCGACAGGTATAGTCTGATCTGGAACCTCTTCCTCAAGATCTACCTGAGGCTCCACTCCGGGTGCTGCTGCTCAAGCTCTAGGCTTATTTCTACCTCTGCCTCGGCCTCGACCTCTGCCCCTTGTCATAGCTGCCATAGGGGGCTCCGGCTGTAGATGCAATGCGTGTTCTCGCCATCTGCGAGAGAACAAGAATAGAAGGGTTCAATCATCAATGATAGAATAAAAATCGCATGATAGAGTAAGAAAGAATTGATATTTTTCCTAAGTACAGACGTCTCCGTACCGATCCTCCAGACTCTACTAAGCTTGCATGTAACTCGTGAGACCTAGGCAACCTAGTGCTCTGATATGAACTTGTCATGATTCGGAATTTTCACCCTCGGGACCGTGATAGCGCCTAATATTACACTTGCTAGGCAAGCCAATGTTAGAATAACTTAAATCCATTTTTAACATATCAAATTAACTGATACCAATTAAACTGTAATAACTGAAATAGAGTATGAAAAATCATAATAATCGCAATATCTAGATACAATCCCAGAATTGGTGTCATAAGTGCACGAGCGACTAGAATAATACAGCTAATGGTCTGAATGAAAGTAAAACTATCTGAAATAAAATAAACAGCTAAAAATAAGATAGAAGGGGACTTCATGGCTGCAAACACTGAGCAGTTGTACCTCAAGTCTACAATGCGGCAATCAATCCGAGCAATCTACTGACTGCCACTAGGACCAACTCCAAAATCTGCACAAGAGGTGCAGAGTATAGTATGAGTACAACCGACCTTATGTACTCTGTAAGTGCCGAGCCTAACCTCAAAAAAATAGTGACAGGCTAAGGCGGGTCACTTACAATAACCTATACGCAGTATAATAATAATAACACGAAAGGAATACAGGAAAGTAAGGCAGTTAACTTATGAAATTAAACTCAATCCTTAGAACCGATAAAACCAGAAACACTAGTACTCAGAATCTCGTATGAAAGCATCAAAAGCTAACACAGTACAACAATGAATACCAAACACACAATTCTTTGCGGCGCGCAACCCGATCCCACCATATAATCAGAATCAATATCATATTCCTTCCTTATTTCGCCATATCAAAATCACATATAAAATCCGTTGCGGCGTGCAACCCGATCCCGCCATATTAATATCAATCCTCCCTTATTCCACTCATTGCGATGTGCAACCCGATCCATAAACAAAATCAATAAATATAATCAACTCAGCAACCGAAATCACAAGAATCTCTATGATTAACGAATATGAACGCAAAACCATAAAGGAATCTCGTACCAAATCAAGAAATACTACAATTAATACTAAGTAATAAGACAAGCCAAATATATGACAGTTAAGGTGTACAAGTAAGACAATTACGGCAAGTAGCAATTAATCATGGAAGTACGGAAGAAACTAACATTTTAAATACGAGAATATTAAATGACAAATAGCAATTAATCATGGAAGCACGGAAGAAACTAACATTTTAAATACAAGAATAATAAATAACAAGTAGCAAGTTAAGGTATGAGAGGCAATTAAATCATGTAACAATTAGGACATGGAATAAAATAATTAATGGAATACGGGAAATCAAGGAAACAATTACTTTGATGGCGTATACACACTCGTCACCTCGCATATACGCCGCTACACATATAATTCACATACCACATAGCTCAAGGGTCCATATTCCCCCAAATCAAGGTTAGACCCAATACCCACCTCGCCCTATAAGCAAATCAAAGCTTAAAATCAGCCTCCATTGGAATCTAACCAAAATCGACTCAATAACATCAAATAATGCTAGCGAAATCAATTACAATACATAAAGTTAAGATCTTTGCACTTTTTTCTAAAAAGTCAACAAAAGTCAACCCCGGGCTTGCTTAGTCAAAATCCGAGATTCAGACTAAAACCCATTTACCCATTCACCCCGAGCCCGATTATGTAATTAGTTTCGAAATTCCACCTCAATTTGAGGTCTAAATCCCAAATTTACAAAAAACAAAAACCAATACTTCCCGAATCCCTAATTTTCTACCATGAAAGAACATAGATTAAGGTTAGAAATTAATGGGTGATGATGGAAATGGAAGAAAACAAGTTAAAGTAAACTAACCTATGAAAGTGTGATGAATGTTCTCTCCCAAATTGCCTCTAGGCCGAACTCTAATGAGAAGATAGTGAAAAATGGGTGAAATCCCGTGTTTGGGATATTTTAAATCATTGGCGTCAGGCCTTCATCACATTCACGAAGGGCCTGACGCGATCGCGAAGCACTGTGGCCCAAATAGCCTTCGCGTTCGCAAGATGTGCTCCGCGTTCACGATGGTTCTTCCCCCTGACCATCGCACTCGCGACCCAGTGATCACGTTCGCGTAGCACACCAGCCTAGCCTTCCCAGAGTCCCACAAACCTTCGCATTCGCGTGTGGGTGGTCACGTTCGCGAAGGGTAAGCCCCCCAAAACTTCGCGTTCGCGACCTATTCCCCGCATTCGCATAGGGTAAATCCCTCCCTAACCCATGTTTCTCTTCGTGATCACGGGAGTATCTTCGTGATCACAAAGAAGAAAGCACCAGATGACAGCAGAAGCCCAAAACCTAGAAATTTTCCTAAGTTCAAATCATCTGTAGCCTATCCGAAACTCATCCGAGGCCTTGGGGATCCAAACAAAACATGCACACAAGTCCAAAAATATCATACGAACTCGCTCGCACTCAAAACACCAAAATAACACCTAGAACTACGAATCGGATACAAAACGAATGAAATTTTCAATAAAACTTAAGAACATGAAATTTTTCAATCGGACGTCCGAATCACGTCAAATCAATTCCGTTTTGCACCAAATTTTGCAGACAAGTCATAAATACTGTAATAAACGTATACCAAGTTTCGAAACCAAAATTCGAACCCGGTATCAACAAAGTCAACATACGGTCAAACTTATAAATCCTTTAAACCTTTAAATTGCTACTCCATCTGTTCCAATTTATGTGAACCTTTTTGACTGGGCACGGAGTTTAAGAAAATGAAGACTTTTGAATTTGTGATCCTAAACAAGTCAAAAAAGGATCTAGAATATTTGTGTGGTTATAAAAGCTTCACATTAAGGGTGGAATTTGAAGTTTAAGCTAAATTATTTCCAAATTTAAAAAGGAATCATTCTTTTTGGAACAGATAAAAAAGAAAATAGGTTCACATAAACTGGAACGAAGGGAGTAGTTTTAACAAATTGCGTTAATTCAAGTTAGGGATTTCTGAATTCGATTCTGTACATACGCCCAAGTCCCAAATCACGATTCGGACCCACCGAGACCGTCGAAATACTGATCCGGGTCCGTTTACTCAAAACATTGACCGTAGTCAACTCAAATGAGTTTTAAGACATGATTTCACATTTTCAACAATTTCTCATAAAAACCATCCGGAAAAAGGATACGGACTGCGCATGCAAATCGAGAAAGGCTAAACGGAGCTATTCGAGGTCTCAGAACACAGAAATGAAGGGTGAAACTATAAATGACCTATTGGGTCATCACAAACAGCGTGATTCAACCCTGGCTCGGGTAAGGGTGATGGTTCCCACAGATCATAGCCCAGGGGGACGAATGATACGTCTGAAATCGGGCATGGCTAAACATGGGAAGAATCGAGGTTAAAGGAAAGACGGTTAAAAAAGATGAATGAGGAGCCAAAATATCTGCCATCAACCGGATATCACGGTACGGATCACGCCCGATGTTAACCGTGGATCGTGTTTTATTGGGAAAAAAGAAGAAAAGGATTTTTACCTTATTTAGACTTGTACTAGAGTTGAAACTCACATTCATGATTATTTGTGTTATAGGTTGATATGGCTCGTGATAGTGCGAACAAGGGCAAGGGAGATGGGAAGTCCTCAACCACTGCTCCCGCTCCTAAAAAGCGCAAGCAAAGGGAAGGATCATCTCGGCAAGCTAAAGGGAAACAAGTTGCCGACGGATCGAAGAAGGCACCACTGGGACCAAGGCCTCACTTGGATCTAGTTCGTGAGGATGCCATCCAATGGAATAATAACTTTTTTCCATATGGGCGGTACGTCTCCAAAATGGGAATTAATGTGAAATCTGGAAAAGAACTTCCCGGATGTGCTTGCCCGGTTGAGAGAAATGAAGATGGATAAGTTCCTAGAGTGCCCCGGCTATGCAAATTTGAGCATGATGCGAGAACGTTATGTTAATTGAAATGGGGACTTGTTCAAGTCATTGGTCCGTGGAAAGGAGGTGCCAATGGATAGGCGGTCTTTATGTGAATTTTTGGGAGTTGATAGCCCTAACCCGCGGAGGCTACAAAAGTTTGTCAAATGCCCAAGCTACCAGGCGATAAGTCACACTCTTTGTGGAGTCGATTCGAATGCAAAGTGGACATGAACTAAGGGTGATGCCCATCTTGAGATGGTCCGCTTAGATTTCAACAAGATCGCCAAGGTGTGGCAAAATTTCGTGCAGGCCACACTGATGCCGGTTAAGCACAATAGTGAATGCACTCGAGCTCGAGTATGTGTGATATTTTTTCTGATGACTAGGAGACCCATAAATGTGGGTGAGATCATGCTAGGGAAGATCTTGCACACGACTTGGGCAGAAAATCAAGAGATTCTTCTTTGGTAACTTGCTCCCGTAGTACATGCTTTCCCGGGGTGTCTGAATATCCCGGTTATGAAGAGGTTGTGGAACCTTTTAAGGGGTTGATAGACATCACATCTTTGTTGGAGTCTACGTTTAAGCTTATCCTAGCAACATAGAATGAGAGGGACGAGAACTTCAACAGGTATCTCTATAGCTCCCTAAATATGATCATGAGTAGGTTGGGCATGTCGGACGAGGAGCGTATGCATCTCCGCAATGATCTGTCCAGTTCTTCCAAGGAAATATTGGGAATTGCTCCTGGCAGTCCCGTTCACCCGTCAGAGTATGAGAACACCCACAAAGGCTCTGACACTGAGGATGAGGTTGGTGATGAAGTCACAGGGCCCATGGCTTTGGTGCCCCTGGGAGCGGATGATGATGATGAGCCCGGAGCTGTGGCTGGTGGGCATTCTGAGGAGGAAGAATCTGACTAGCAGTGAGTTCTTCTTTTCACCTTACTTTGCTTTAAATTCTTACATGCATCAGGACTATGCATATGCTAAGTGTGGGGTGGGGGAACTACTTCTTGTGATGTAAATTGTATAAACTTGTTTCTTTATATTAGTTTTTTTTAGGAACCCGTAGTAGACATAGTCAAAAAACAATACAAAAGAAATACATAAATAGAAAAGAAAATCAGAAAAGGCTCAGACTTTTCCCGATAATGGATCTTTTGGATAATTTTCTTGAGGGATTAAAGTCCGATTAAAAATACCAAAAAGATTTTTTTTAGATAGTTAGGTAGTATCCCTTGGTTTTTTCTTTGGGCGTCGGTTCTTTTCCAAAGGTGTAGCTCGAACCGGGTATTTTGTATTTTGTTTTAGGAGTAGGATAGGAAGAAATTGAGTTACTCTAAGGTACCTATTGACATTTTTGGTGCTGGCACATTAGGCGATGGCATGCACTCTGTATTCCCGTACATTTGATTTGAATTGTGATGCCTGAGTAAAATAAATAGCCTAGTCTGTGATGCCTTTTCTCAGTTGTTTGACTTATATGCCACCGAGTGCATATTTCTTAAACTTTCTCAACTATATGTGCTTGCTTGACTTGAGAGTTGAACAGAACCGTCTTGATTGAGTCATGTGCAATGTGTGTGTGAGGAGTTCTGATATTCTGTACTATCCTGAGTAGTCTAGAACTTGCCCCGTGTATTAATCGAAGAGAAATCATTAAGTTGTGCTAGTCTAGGAGATGACGTAGGCATTTCTTGGTTGATCATAGATGTGCTTGTCACTTAAAAATAAAATTTTCTGTTGCTAGCCCCTTTGAGCCTATAGACCTTTTCTTTGGCACCTACATTACAAGTTGTATCTCTATTTTGTTCTTAATTTGAAATTGTTGAACATTTACCTCCGAAAGCATTTAGTCGCTAAAAGAAGTAAGGTGAGAGATTGGGAAGTAGCTTTCGAATGGAACCATGGGTGGGCCCTTAAGGTGCACTAAAGTTGTGAAAAATATCACAAGCCGATGAACCTTAACGTATGGAGTGTGTGTAGAAAAAAAAGAAGAAGAAAAAAATCTCAAGAAAAGAAAAAAATAGTTCAAATGATGTAGAAAAACACACACCTCCTAATCTTACTAATTCGTGCTAGTGGGAATATATAAGTGCTTAATTGAAACAAAAAGTGCTATATTGTATATGGTGGTGGCGAGTGAATTGGTTGAGAATAAGATATGCGCGATTTGTGAATGTAGTGTATTAAAGTGCTTAGGGGGTTAGTCACTGTTCCTAAATGTATCCTACCCGTCCCTTAGCCTACATTACAACCATAAAGTCCTAATTGATCCTATACTTGGTTGTCTTAGATTAGTAGAGACATACACCACATGCAAGCTTATGGTACGACCACAGGATGCACATGAATTCTTTGTGAGAGTGAGCAATTTTTGTTCAAATTGTGTGATATCCTTAATTTATGTTCAAAGTCATACTTGAATGTCTGGACTATTCAATATTCAATGTTTTATTTGTTGATGAGGGCACATGATCTCATGAAAGATTGGTGATGTTATAAATTTCTCTTGTTAGGTGAGTATGCG
Organism: Nicotiana otophora; assembly: GCA_000715115.1. Classification (NCBI taxonomy): domain Eukaryota; kingdom Viridiplantae; phylum Streptophyta; class Magnoliopsida; order Solanales; family Solanaceae; genus Nicotiana; species Nicotiana otophora. Next base: position 98,801 of record AWOL01S0022985.1, read on the forward strand.
AGTTGAGGGTGCTTAGTGGTAACGAGTCGGCTCTTGAGGTAGGGTGGTTACGGATAGGTTATTTGAATTGATTGAATTGAAATGTTTATACTTGGGCATGTTTAAAACAGGAAGAATGTAAAATTTGTATATTCATGCTTGATTGCCAGTATCGATCATAGTCAAGGGTAGAGTGTATGGTTAAAAATTGAAGTGCTCCTCTCTTGTTGAGATGTGTACATTGTTGGGGTGTAGTTGATAGTCCCATTGCTCGAGGGCGAGCAGGAGTCTAAGTATGGGGTGTTGATATTTAGCTTAAAGTATATATATTTATATGTATATCGCCGTGTAATTTACTCATGTTTCGTAGATTTCGGATGTGAAATGTAATGATTTGTACTTATTCATGGTGTTTTTATGTGTAGGAATCATCCGAAGACAATATGGGACGAAGGTGCGAGATTGGAGGCAAAAAGGAGCAAAATGGGAAAATGGCCACTTTGTAGCGCCATAGGCAACATGGGGCGCTATCTGTGGTGCAGAAATCAAAAACTTAAAAATCTCAGTGCCAGGGATAGCGCCTCATACTACCCTCGGCGCTGGCGACGGAAACTTTCTCTTAGTTTGCCCAGGATAAGGTTATTTCGGCCCAAGATCCCCTTCCCCCCCCCCCCCCC
>AWOL01S0022985.1:101582-116566 GCA_000715115.1 Nicotiana otophora
CCCCAACACGTATAAAAGCAAGATTAAGCCTATTTTGAGAGGGGAGACTACACTTTGAGGGGAAAATACACACGAGGAACATCCGGGAGCGAGGAGATCTCAATTTTCTTCATCTTTTCTTAGTATTCTCAATTATTCAATACTTGTGAATTCGTTTTGATATTATTATGAGTGACTAAAACCCATAGTCGTGGAGTTGTGATTTAGCCATGAATATTGTTATTTAAAGTTGACTTAACCTTGATTAATATTCACTAATATATGGTCATTTCTTCAATTCTGTGATTAATTGCTTAATTGTCTGGCCAACAGTTAGGTTTGATTTACTATCTATGCTATGCTTGGGAAAGCTACGTCTAGATTAGAGAAGAATTGAAGAGAGCATGATCTTAACACTGAGTGAAGGCGGATTTGTTGTTAGGATAGGAATATACCTAGTCACCATGATTAATTAAATATCGTAATCTTAATGCATTCTTAATAGATCGATTCCATAGGAATATAAGCATTAATCTATTTTGAATAAGCGAGTAGTAATTCGAGAGAATACTACGAGAGCAATTATTCGATTAATTAGCAACAATGAATGAATTGTATGAAAGGGAGAGTTAATTAGAACACAATAGGATTGGTGAATCGATCACAACTCTGGAATATTTGTCTCTACTGAATACACAACAGTTATTTTGCTGCTTGATAAACTAGTTACTTGTTAGAATTATTGCTTAGTATAATCACACTTTTGAACTCAGATTGACTCGACTCGATAATAATCTTGGTGAAACTAGTGGGTAGTTAACACAAGTCTCTGTAGGTGCGATACTGGATTTATCACTTTATTACTTGTACGACCATGTATACTTGTGTGTGCGTTTGGGAGCAACAATATGCCTATAAATTAAGAATTGAACCTCTAGCTTCACTTGTAAAGGTGCACCCAATAATCATTGAACCATATGACTCTTTGAGCTTGGGTGCACACATGTATATTTAAGCAATTTTTAAAATATATAATATTATTATACATGGTATGGAGACATAGGCGAATCTAGGATTTCTTGAACGTGGGTGTACCACTAAAAACAAAAAAGTATTATGTTGGAATTGATCTCTGTTCCACAAGGTAAATACCCCAACATTCAATCAAGTATATAATTCAATCTTTTTGGAGCATGGGTGCCAACGGATAATATTAGACTAGTTCTAAAAAAATGTATATAAAATACCTAGTTTGACGATGAGACCATGGGTTCACGTGCCCCTTAATTGGGGCTATAGATCTGCCCCGCATGGACAGAGGAGCACGGGTTCACATGCCCCATGCTCCAACATATAGATATGTCCTTGTATATCTATACTATATTAAAAGCACGAAGGACCTTCGCGAAATGTCGTTTGACTTTTTTACCCTTTAAAAATAGATTTTACATTGGACAAAATTGTACGTTAATTTATTTTTCTAATATTTAGGAATAACTATTTAATTATTTTCCTATTATTTGAGACTTTTCTTCCAATTCTAGAATTCCTACACTTTCAACTCCACTAAGATTTAGGAGTACTAAGGAAGCTTTCAATTCACAATAGGATAGTCTCGATTACTTTATACTCTTTTTAGGTTAGGAGGATTTTATTTTTTGTTTAATAAATTTTTTTCCATTTAACTCCATTTATATTTATGAGAAGTTCACGTTATCCTTCCCAACAAGTTAACATGACATGACAAAGTTGTTATGGGGAATAAAAAATTAAGCTTCCTTCAATTTTTCTTTAGTTCAAGTTTGATTCACAGGTTATTATTATTGTAGTTATTTTTAAGTGGTATATCTAAATTAAAAATAAATTATTGTAATTTATTCAATTAAAGCAAAGCTCAACTCAAACAAATAATTAAAATAGTTTGCTTTCTTTTTCTTAACGTTTTATAAGGTAGTTTGCTTTTCGTTTTATTAGAATATTTTGTTTGCTTAGAACTTAAATATTTTAAAGATATAACTTTAGGAGTACAAATTATCTCACAATTCCAAGTAATGTAAAGCATGTGCCATTTTATACATGAAACAAAACAAAATAAAAAAGAAACTGAGGTTACACTGGTAGAAAATCATCTATATGTATTTAGCGGGAGTAAAAATTAAATTGAACAACATAAGAAGTCATAATATAATAGAAGTTAACAAGCAACGTATTCTTGTAAAATTTCTCTTAAAATGCTTTTAGGAATTATAAGCAATTAAAATGTATTTTTGAATCAAATCGGACTTCAGTTAAAAAAGTTCCTATAAAGGTCCACAACAAGAAAACTAAAATGATACCTTGTATAAATTGATGAAAAGAATAAATTTTAATTTTGATCTTAACATAAATTTCATATTCGAACTCTTTTAATATAATATATCAAGTAATCTAAATACAATCATATACTCTTGATTTCCATAGAAAAATAATTTTTTGATGCATAAATGTAGAATATGGGATGCATGATTATGTATTTAGATAAAGAAAGAAAGCTACTAAAAGGAAAAAAATTGTACTTTAGTGATTTAATTATTCTACTTTTGCGATAATAATTTATCTTTTCTAATATATTGAAAATAATTCCTATATATTATTTTTTATTGATTAAAGTAATCGAATATTTTGCATTTTGCTCATGAGGAAATAAACGTTTTGTGTAAGTTGTTAGCTCACTATATTTCTGCCTTTTTAAAATGAATTTAAGAATATATGCATTTTAAAAAAAATCTCTAAATTATGCAAGGGTTATGTGCTCTTGCTGTAACTAAAACGTAAGCGCAACTGTAAATTTGAAGTAGAAAAATTATAAAACTGGAATATATTTTTAAGGTTAATGATGGTTTAGGACTTATATGGGATAGATCAGTTTCTTCCTTTATTAAGTTAGTTAAATAGGATAAATAATTATCATTTTATAAATTTACAAAAAATTAATTAACTTTTATTTTATAATTCAAATACAATTTTAATATGATGTGCATGTCATTTTTAAAAAAATTTATTCATTAAGATGGGGTACACGTGCAAAGCGCGTACCCTAAGACTAGTGACTTCTAAATTCTACAATAATTTAAAATTTGTATATAAATTTTATAACACAAATACATAATTTAGAGCAACCAACTTAGTTTAAACGAACACGTAAGTTGCCTCCTAGCTCCGCCATTACAACCTGAGTACAACAACAACAACAACAACAACAACAACTCAGTATAATACCCCTACCCTGGGGTAGAGAGGCTGTTTCCAATAGACCCTCGGCATCCTTCCCTCCAAGAACTTCCCACCTTGCTCTTGGGGTGACTCGAACTCACAACCTTTTGGTTGGAAGTGGAGGGTGCTTACCATCAGAGCAACCCACCTTGTCTACAACCTGAGTATAAAACTTTAATCATTTTGAGAGTCAAACAATTTTTTTGTTATTTATAAAATGCATGTATAGTTTTGCATAATATTGTTGTACTACATTATTTATGATATAATAATCTTACCCTATTATATTATTCATGGTATGATTCTTAATTACTCATTGTATGATAAGTTGTATTAAGAGTTTAAATAATCCGTGTACCAATCCACCCCCGACACTATGTTGACACATATGAAGATGATATCACAACCGACTCCCTACTGAAAAACAGATTGAACAAAAAGTATTCCCTTCATACAGGATATTCCATTTCACTGCTTACACTTTTTGCGTGTCTATCTACAACATTTTAATCTTTAATGGAGAAATATTTGCTTTCAGATTATCTCGAAGAAAATATTTTTTTTTAAAAAAATTGAAAATTCGTTCGGGCCAACATGATTTTGGTTTCATTATTGAGTAATATAAATACTACCTCTAGAAAACTCAGGTTAGGTAGCTTCTGCAGATGTAGAAACAGCCACCAAACTCAAGTTAGGACTCAGTCTGTTAGAAATAATTAAAAATAAAAATGGCAATTAGGTGATGTCGGCATTTTGGTCCCGAAACATTGGGGTTTCCTAGGAACCTTACCTATATGTCCACTTGATAACAGTATAACCACCTGCCACTACCACAGAAGAGCATGCGGAAGTTTAAATCACAATCACTCTTTCTTCTTTGCTTTTCCATTAGGTGTCTAGTATTTAAAATTGGATCTCAGATTAATTTATATTCGCGAAATGTAAAACTTATTAATGGAAAAATAATTTTTATAACTCAAATCCATAATCTTTAATTAAAGATAAAAAGATCATATTATCCGACAATCCTTGGTGGTCCCTCGCAATCACTCTCTGCCAGCTAATACGATAAAGGGACTGCTCTATTTCTTTCTAATGAAAGAGTTGTCTGTATGACTGTATATTTGGAAGTTTCCATCTAACTGATCAATCATGAGAAGAACCTGCTCCGATTATTATTTTCAACTATGTTCATTTTTACTTTTATTTTCTTGATTTGTTTCGCATTTATTTAGAGACAGTTGGAATATAATGAAACTTATTTCAAACTTTTAGTTACACACTTATTACCTCCTTTTATTTATTCAAACTACAATTATTACCACCTTGATATGGCAAATGATAATGTAACGATGTTTATGGTTCGATTTGGATCGATTTTTCCTTGATAAAATCAAACAAATTCAGTCGGTTCTTTAAATGTTGAAATCAAACCAAATCAAATAAGAGAGTTTTATTGGTTCAGATTTGTCGGGTTTTTTTTTGTTGTTTTCAGTTTTTTGTTAGGTTTTTTTTTTCAATATGAGACATGTACTATCAAGTGCATATTCCGGCTACTATATTTTAACAGAACGCTATCAAACTAATTATTCATTGAGAAAATTTGACATTTACCATTTTGATGATAATTGAATTAAATAGTGATGAATAATTAAAGATAAGTTATTTTAATATGAACTAGATTATTAGATTTAGCAAAATAAAGACTGTAAATCAAACTAAAATAGTGGTCATTTTATTTCGATCTTTCCAATATAAAGACGAAGAACTAGATTCATATAAAGGTAAAGAAGTAGACTACAAATAAGAGTAGAAATAATTAATGACCCACCCGGTCATTTTAACTTTTAGAAACCCGTTCCCTAAAATAAAACTCCCCGAGCATGCTTTTATTAATTTATGACTTGCGGGGATGGTGGGTTCGGAATTTGGAAGTGTGGGTTGAAATCGGACCACTTGGTTCCTTAAGTTAGCCTTAAAAGGCCAAGTTTGACTTCGGTCAACATTTTGAGAAAATGATTCCGGAATCGTGATTTGATGGTTCCAATAGGTTCGTATGATGATTTCGGACTTGGGCGTATATTCGAATCGGGTTTTGGATAACCCGGCCGTATTTTGACGCTTAATAGTAAAAATCAACTATTTGAAGGTTTAAAGTTCCTTAAATTTGGTTTGGAGTAGATTTTTGAGAAATTGAAGTCCGTTTAAAATTTTGAGTTTGGGAATAGTTCCGTATAGTAATTTAAGACTTGCACGCAAAATTTCGTGTCATTCCGAGTAGTTTAAGTATATTTCGGCGCATTGGAAGTAATTTGAAAAACTTAAAATTCTTAAGTTTGAATCAATTTGGTTTAGGGTATGATTATTAGATTTGATGTTGTTTTACGCGTTTCGAGTGTTCGAGCAAGTCCGTTTTATGATTTCAAACCTGTTGGCATATTCGGACGGGGTCCCGGGGACCCCGAGTGTCAATCGGACGAGGCTCGGACCAAGTTGAAAGTTGGGAGCCAAAACTGAAGCTCCTAGCTACTGCCAGAATCGCATCTGCGCTTGGCCAGTCGCAGGTGCGACATTCGCAGATACGACAGAAGCTCGCAGGCGCGGCCCTCGCATATGCGAGATTTTGAGCGCAGAAGCGGAAGAAGGGAAGGGGCAATCCACCACAGATGCGGACGATTTGCGCACCTACGAACGTGCAGGTACGAAGCTTTGTGCGCAAATGCAAAAATTGGCCAGGCAAGTAGAACTCGCACCTGTGAGAATTTTCTGCAGGTGCAAAAGCTGCAGGTACGGTAATCTGTCCGTAGGTGCGAAAGACCTGTTTGGCAGAAGGCTTAAAAGAATGAAATTTTACCATTTTTGCCCATTCTTCTTCCACGTTTGGGCGATTTCAGAGCTTTTTGAGAGGAGATTTCAACTAGCAATTTAGAGGTAAGTTAATTCTACATCCCTTGAGTTAAATACATAGATTATAACTAGTAAATCTTAGAAATCAAAGGTTTAGATGAAAAAACTAGATTTTTATAAAAATGAGATTTTAACAACAAAAATAGTTATGAAATTGGGTAGAAATTATATATTTGAGTTCTTGAGATTATGGGTAACGTTTTCATCCGAAAATTTCCAGAATCGGAGCACGTGGGCCCGGGGTGAATTTTAGAAATTTTACCATTTTGGATAGGGTAATTTATTTAATAGATGAATTTCGAAATATTGAACATATATTAATTATTTATATAACTTTTGAATGGTTTTGGATTTTTCGGCATTGAATCGAGAATTTTACGCGATGCGATAATCGAAAAGTGGACTTTGAGACGAGGTAAATTTCTTGTCTAATCTTGTGAGGGGAAAATTACCCTATAAGGATTAAATTGAATAATTATTGATAATTGCGGGTGCTACGTACGCACGAGGTGACGAGAGTTCGTGCGTAGCTACTATTAATGCTAAAGTCGGGGTAGTTTAGGACTCAAAACATGAATTACTTGTGTAAATTGTATTCCTTGTTTAATTAATATTATTTGATATATTTAATATATATCAAATTATTTGTTTAATTAATATTATTTGATATATATATATATATATATATATATATTGTGAATTGTTAGATCAAAATATTAAAGGATGGAAAAATTTATATGTTTGATTTTCTGTTTAAATTAATTAATTATTAAAAGAAATTATTCTTCCTCCCGGATTTATCTCATAATAAATATACTCTCCTTCCGGAGGTACATAAGAAAATGTCCTCCTTTCTTGTGGAGCGGGCCGAACGCCTCGGCATGATAGATGCATCTATAGATTGCACCGCACGTCCCTCGGCAGTGTACACGACACTCTGGATCGGGCCGTACATCCTCGGCAAAAATCGTGCTTAATAATATTAATAATTACATAATATTTTAATAATTTATTTCAGCTTGCGAAGCTAATTGATAAATTAAAACAAAATCCTTAGAATTTAATGAATTATTATTCTTGCTTGTTAAAGAATTAATTGTTATTCCTGTAAATGATATTTAATTGATAAATTGAAAATTATTTGAATTGAAGGAATTTAATTGATATATTGAGAATTGTTGCATTTGAAGAAATTTGATTATTTTCGCTGATTAAATAAATTATTTTAAACTCTATAAATCATACTGATTTAAATATCCTAGTTGTATTTCAATTATTACCATTGACCCATAGTGAGTGTCAAAGTCAGCCATCTCGTCTCTACCACTTCGAGATTAGGCTTGATACTTACTGGGTACACGTTGTTTACGTACTCATACTACACTGATTGTATTTTTTGTGCAGGAACTGAGGCAAGTACTAGTGGGGGACCTATCGTCTTGCACCCACGTTATCCAGGGGCATAGTGGTGAGCTGTTTCTCTGATCCGTTCTGCAACTACTAGTGTCTCTCTTTGTATTTTTTCATTCTATCTATTTTTATTTCAGACAGTATTTGAGGTTTTATATAATCTACTAGATGCTCATACACTTGTAACACCAGGTCTTGGCACACACATTGGTAGAATTTGGGTTTTAATATATTTTTTTGGTTTTTAATTTTATCAATGTATGCTTAATTTATTAGTTGGCTTGCCTAGCTGTAGTGTTAGGCGCCATAACGACTAATAGGTGAAATTGGGTCGTGACAATTAATGTGTACCATAAAAATTTTAAAAATATATAAAACAAATATAAAAATATATATGTAATAATAAGCTTTAAATAGATATTTTTATAGTCGATTTGGTTCAATTTTTTCTGTTAGTTTTTTGTTAAAATCAAAACCAAACAAAACAAACTTTGAGCGATCTTTAAAATTCAAAACTAAAAATAAAACCAAAACAAAAAAAATATTTGTTTTTTTATTGATTTGATTCAGTTTTCGGTTTGGTTCAATTTCTTTGACTGTTACATAACACCTCTAATGATAAGAAAGTGTTATCACTCTATCTCTATATACGGTCAAAATCGAGCTTGCCCTCGTATGACTAATCGAGATTGGAACATGATAGGCCAAGGTTCAACCTCGTATTATATCGAGCCATGGTGCGAAGACAGATTGCTGAGCTCGTGACCCAGAGACCGATCAAGAACGAAATCGGCCAAGATCGAGACCAAACAAAACATAGATCGAGCAAGACAATGGGAAGTTTACCTAGTCAAGTAACAGAAAGCCGAAATATCTGTAATCGAGCAAGGATCACGACGGAAATCTCGGCACGTATCAAGAAGAGGCCGATTAATTAGCCAATCATGAGATTTCTTACTGTATTTAGAGTTGTAACAAAAGTAGGACTCCCCTACTATATAAAGAGGGTTTGATCATTTGTAAAACATCATCACATTTACGCAATACAAAGCAATATACTGCCTACTTTTAACTTTCAATATTATGTTACTCTGTTCGTATATCAGTAGAATCTTCACTTGGTTCGAGGGTGACCTAATTCGAGGTCCAAAGTTATACGATTCGTTTGGTTTGTATTTATTTCTTTTTACAGTCAATTTCAATATCAATTTATATATTTTCTCAGTTTGTACCAAGTTATATCATGTATCCTTAAAACCACGAATAAATTCAATTGTTATCCGTTTTTAGGGTAAACAATCTCAAATACGTACATTTCTTAGCCGGAAAATCAAAACAACAGATATTATAACATTGTTATTACTTAAGAAGCAATATAGCGGGAATGCTAATAATTAATAAGATTAATGAAGTAAAAAATAATGCAACAATAGTATCCTTTTCAGTTCCTTAAATTACATATTCAGTATTAATTATTGCACTTTTCTATTCAGTTTCGAAATTATTTTATTAAATCTTATTTAACATTCTATGTTAAAATTAAGATATTAATCAAATAAATTAAATTATTAATAATTTAATTTATTGATTATTTTCTTTAGACTTTCGCTTAACTTATTTTATGTGATGAATATAAAATCTTTATGCATGGTTTACACATAAAAACTTATAAGCTTTCATAAAGGTGTCTCATCAATCTCTAGATCTAGATATGAATTTTATCAACTAACTATTACTTCGCCAATGTCTATTATTATCGTCCAATTTATCAGGCATATTGACTCACAAAAGAATCCCACATTTTAATAAATCCAAACATAACAATACACATAGCTAATAATAGTTATATTAAAATTAAGAGTATAAATACATTCGATGGACTAAAGAATTTATTGTATTTCGGTATAAAATAATTATCTCTACTTGATTTATCAATACATACATTATGTACTAGCACAATAAGTCGGATTTTACATTTTTTATAATCAAGATAAATTACATAATCATTCCAATGGTGTGTTCAATTTCCATCTTAAACTGTGAACTTAATTTTATAACTTATAAAAACCAACGATTTAATCTTTTTTATATAAGCTAATATTCCATATATTAAATCATCTATTATATAAGTAAACGGACAACATGCGAATAAATCCTTATTATAATTAAATAAATAATTATTTCATAATAAATATTATATTTAAATATATGATTAATAGTATATATCCCGACGGATGATTGGTGAGTGCTACATATAAAGAGTAAACACGTGAATATTTATCATGATGCTTTGATTGTAGTCCATGATTCTATTATCCTGGAGTAATATTCCAAATTGCTTTAAAGGAAAACGATAGCTACATCTATATCTATACTATATAGTGAAAAATAAATATCAACACAAATTTAATTTCACACAATAATTCATGTTTTTTGGAAAGAAGAAAAAAAACTATAAAAATGTGTCCTTCACGGCCATTGTCGGGAGTTATTGATTGGAGCAGATGCGATCCCACATGTACCTAAAGCCTCAAATCGAATTTTATCGTTATCATTAATGATTCCTGTTAATCATATACTCCGAATATGAACTGGCCATGCTCCAACAGTTGGAAAAATACATTTACTTCTCATTTTTTGTATAATTTCTTTTAAGGAAAATAATTCTTATCTTACTTTTTGAGTTGAATATTCAAATTCTTTCAAAATGAGCGTCAGAAGACACAGTCAAAACAATATGGTGTTGCTAAAGCACACCGCTGACATACGCTAGCGCAGCCAAAGAAAAATTACCCGAATTGAAAAGATATCTCAACTACTAGACATCGTTTCTATAGAGAGCATATTGGTCAAGACAATTTTGCAAAGGGACAAACTAGCTTAGACACGTTATTTGTGTTCTTGTTTAATTAGGTTTATTCTCTTCTACATAATTTGCAAATCTTCTCAGTATGTAAACTAACAAGTCTCCGAATCTGTTATCTTGAAGAGTCAGTGCTACTAAGTTGATATGACTAGTGAACATGGCAGAGCTAGGTATTGGCAAGGGAATTCAATTTAATCCTTTTCGTCAAAAATTTATACCGTTTAAGTAGGACATATGGGCTGCTCAATATAGACTAAAGCCAAATTTTGATGAGAGGTGTTAATTATTATTTTTTAAACTTTCTAGATATTTATATTTGAAGTCTATTTTTTTAATTTTTTTAGATGCAAATATTAGCATTTTTTTATAATTGAGTTAGTCTAATATTTTTTAATAGATAATATAGCTAATCTATTTAATCTCTCTTGAGACAGTATTGATCTTACGTAAGATTTTATCAATTTTAATTTAGAGAAACTTCTTTAAGCAAAAGCAACTACTATAGGAATATTATTATTCTATAAGGGATATATGCATTTGAAAAAGAATCAAGTCTTGTTATCTAATTTAAGTATATCAATTAGTGTATTGTCACTACCCAATTCCCGCTATAGGTCGTGATGGCGCCCAACGTCACCGTTAGGCAAGCCAACGGTGAACAATCAACTTAATTAGTCATTTTATTGTTGTTAAAATTATGGGTTTATTAAATAAAGGAAATTAGGCGTAGAAAAACATGGAGATATGAATCATAAAAACATCAAAGAAAGAGGTGATAATCCTAAATAAATACGGTAGACATCCATTAGGAATTCTCAAAATCCGGTGTCACAAGTGCATGAGCATCTATTAGGAAGTACAATACTAATACCACATCTGTCTGGGATGTAAATTAGACAGGACAAAATAAATGAATAAAATGGAGACTCCATGTGCTGCGGATCGTAACATGGAATGTAGCCCACCATAAAGTCCCCTTAACAACTATGCTCATGCGCCCAAATAACCAGCAAAAGTACTTGCACAATCAGTACAGAAGTATAGTATGAGTACATAAATCAACGCGTAATCAGTAAGTATCTAGCCTAACCCCGAAGAAGTAGTGACGAGGGATCAACATCAATACTTCCTAGTGGTCCAACGATAATAATGAAGTAAAAACACCCCAGACTTTAGACAGAGTCCACATCGACAAAATACAAGAGGGATGCTGGGTATATAAGTTAACAAGCCTTAGACCCTAGTGACGCGTTTTAAACCCGTGAGGGCCTAGACCCAGAGCGGACAATATCACTAGCGGTTTGGGCTGTTACATATGGTATCAAACCCACTCTTGAGTCAGCCATGCCGATGGTGGGTCAGAGTTCAACTGAGTTTAGGCAAATCCCGGTTAGGCGGGGCAAACCTCAGTGCGGAGTCTAGGCGAATCTCATGCCGGTGGGGCAAACCTCAGCGAGGACGCCGAGTCCATAAGAGGGGGTGTATGTAATACCCAGGCTTTAGATAGAATCCCACATTGGCAAAACACAAGAGGAATGCTGGGTATATAAGTTAATAAGCCTTAGACCCTAGTGACACATTTTAAACCCGTGAGGGCCTAGGCCCAGAGCGGACAATATCACTAGCGGGCTGGGCTGTTACAGATAGGTCAGAGTTCAACTGAGTTTAGGCAAATCCCGGTTAGGCCGGGCAAACCTTAGTGCTGAGTCTAGGCGATGCGGTGGGGAAAAATGCTGAGTCCATAAGAGGGGGTGTATGTAACACCCGAGACTTTAGACAGAGTCCCACATCGGTAAAATACAAGAGGGATGCTGAGTATATATGTTAATAAGCCTTAGACTCTAGTGACGCGTTTTAAACCCGTGAGGGCTTAGGCCCAAAGCGGAAAATATCACTAGCGGGCTGGGCTATTACAGAAGTGTAACTAACATAATCCTCCAATATAGTAACCGTATAAATTCCTCAAACATCATGTGTTATATCAAACAGATAAGAAATATCATATATAAGTGCATAATCTCAAATCAAAAGGGAAATCTCCTGAATTCAGACTCCTAGCTACATTACGCACGAATTATGCCGGGGTCGTACGGTCCAATCCATAATAACCGTGTACATGCACTGCCGAGGTCGTACGGCCCGATCCATGGATGCATCTCAAATATACTGCTGAGGTCGTTCTGCCCGATCCATAATATTATTTCATAGCACCTGTCGAGGCGTATGGTCTGATCCCCAAGAATAGAGAAACTCTCCGAATTTCGAATCAAGCAAGTTCAACGCAAAGATGGGCACATAAGGAAGACATAATTTTTAACAACGATCAAGTATTCCGCCAAAACTCAAGATAATAAAGCGTGGCCTAACATAATCCTTAATAAATTTTAATTATAAATTTAAGTAATTAACTAACAAGTTGAGTTCAAATAGTACAAATATTGCTTGATAAAGTCCTACGTCTACCCGAACATAAACATGATTTTAGCTACGTATGGACTCTTGTCACCTCGTGTATACGTAGCACCTACAATTATTAGCAAATAATAATTATAACACCTACGGGGTAGTTTTCCCTTCACAATGTTAGACATGAGACTTACCTCGCTCCGAAATCCGATAATCGGTTCCAACGCCTCTCTAACACCTAAAACCGATGCCAAATGATCTAAAAATAATCAAACAACGTGCGAACCAATCAAAATATACTCAAATACTCGTAATTTAACAATTTATAATAATTTCCAACTCCGTTCAAAAAGTCAACATAGTCAACCGTCGGGCTCACGTGCTCGTATTCCGAAATATTTTGAAGATAAACATTACCCATAGCACCACGAACTCAAATATATAATTTATTCATAATTCCTTGTCCAATTTCGGGGTCAAAATCTAAAATTATCATTTCTAGGTTTTCTTCCAAAATCCTACAATTTCTACCAATTCATGTTAAATTCATATATAATCCATGTATTTAACTTACAACAAGTGGGAATAACTTACCTTATGATAGATGATAAAAATGACTCCTCCAAATCGCCCAAGCAAGAGAGAAGTGAGTTGAAATGAGAAAAATCCCAACTTGTAATCTCATAATATGCCCAGGTGTCGCCCTTCGCAATCGCGGTCCAAAGCCTCGCGATCGCGAAGAAGAAATTCCACAGCTGACCAAAATGACCTAGGCAATCGTGATTGCCCTCTAGCGATCGCGAATAACGAACCGCCTCCCGACTGCGAATGCGGGAGTCTTCGCATTCGCGAAGACCAGCTCCACCAGCCCCCGATTCAACAATACGTGAACACGTACCTCGACTCGCGAACGTGACGATCCAGCCCAGAATACTGCATGATCGCGGAGCTCTACCCTCGAACGCGAAGAACAAAAGACCACCAGCTCCATATTACCTTTGGCGATCGCGTCTCCCTCTTTGCGATCATAAAGCATGCCAAAGACACCAGGAACTAGCAACTATAAAACAAGGGGAAATGGTCTGAAACCATCCCGAAATACACCCGAGGCCTCCGTCCAGTCACACCAACAAGTCCCAATACCTTATGCAAACTTATCCAAACACTCAAAACGCCATAAATAACATCAAAACTACGAATCGACGATCAAAATTCTTTCTTTAACTTTCAAACCTTAAAACTTCGACAAATGCATCCGAATCATACTTAAGCATTCCGGAATGACGCTAAATTTTACATACAAGTCACAAATCACAATACGAACCTATTCCAAGGCTCGGAATCCCAAATGGACATCAATACTATCAAAGTCTACTTCTTATGAAACTTAAAAAATTCTAAAACCTTCAAAATACAAACTTCGAATATTAAGCGCTGAAACGCTCCCGGACCATCTGATACTCAACCCGAACATATGCCCAAGTATGAAATCACCTTACGAACTTATAGGAACCTTCAAAAATTCCGATTCCAAGGTCGTTTACTCAAAAGTCAAACTTTTGTCAACTTTTCCAACTTAAAGTTTCTGTATTGAGAATTATTCTTCCAAATAAACTCTGAACTCCTCGAAAACCGAAACTAACCATACGTGCAAGTCATAATACATAAAGTGAAGTTACTCAAGGCCTCAAATCGCCGAACGACACGCTAAAACTCAAAATGACCGGTCGGATCGTTGCAAGTACTATCTTTTACTTATAGTATTTCTTTTAACACTTTTAGTTCGACAAGTATTGGAGTGACTATTATGCTTTAATCAAGGTTAAGGTAATTTATTTTCATATTCTTCGGATTATTCAAATTTCAACGGCTAGCATTAGTAACAAATCAAAATTTCTTTTCCTTTTCTATTAAAAATACTTTTTTACTTTTAAAAACTCAAATTTTATTTTATTTTGAAAATAATTCATAAAACTGCTACTAGTGAAAACAGGGTTCCCAAAATTTTGGAGCCTAAAGCTATTGCTTTGGCAGCCTTACCCTTCAGCCAATATTGATATGACAAAAATAACTTTATATATATAAACGTGATACTCTAGTAATTTTTTAAATCCTCTCGTGTATATATATATATATATATATATATATATATATATATGGTGTG